>VZTM01020356.1:129436-158781 GCA_013400555.1 Jacana jacana
TTGATCTTAAGATAGAAGAAAGAATAACCCCAGTGATTAATAGGAGGTAGGAGAGAGAGGTAGAAGTCTGTCCATTGGTGGTGTTGCCTTCGTGGCTATTTAATATAAAAGTGCCTTTAGTCTCTGATTAGGTTGGAGACAGTTTTAACAGTTTAGTTGGGTTGGAGGTTTGTCCTGGGATGCTGGATAGCCTGGTACTTAATTGGAGTCCTGTGGGACCTATTTGTGTTTTAATCATTTAACTACTATGACTGCCTTGGGTATTCTGGACCATTTTCATGCAGTTTGAAGGCATTTTCTCACCAAGCCTTTGCAATTTTCTTATCTCCCAAACCAGGTGCAAACAGATCCCTCTGGTCTTTATATTGCAACCAGTTGTTCGGACAAGAACCTCTCCATCTTTGATTTCTATTCTGGTGAATGTGTTGCAACCATGTATGGACATTCAGGTAAGGAATGTAAACCTTGGGAAATGCATTATTTTCTGCTGATGACTATATAGCGGGTCAGATACCAGGCAAAGCTTTCTGAAGATTCTGCCCCACCAAAGTTTACCCAATAGGTATTTTGGAGTAGGTTATGGTTGGATGAAGTTGTAATAGCTTATTTCATTGCAATTCTGGCTTTTTTCAGACCTCATTTTACATTGCAAAAAACAAGCACACATGTGCCTGTCAGGCTATGTATTTGGTAGCAGTTTTTCTGCTGGCCTATAAGGTTGTCTCTACTCTTTCAGTGTATATTAAGTTTTGTTATGATGTACCCTCAGCAGAGGCTATTCTATTATAGGCAAAAAGGGACGTCAGTCCTCGTGCTCATCTTGCTGCAGGATACCCTTTCTGTGTCAAGCCTGCATTCTTTGGTAAATGGTTATGGTAATCGGGGAATACTGATGTGTGAAGTGTGTTGGCTTTAATCAGAATTTGAGTTTCTTAGCACAGATAGGGTGTTTGGCTAATGATTTCTCCTGCTGCTTGGAATTATTCAGGGAAGTTCTTTGTTTTTTCCCCTTGTGCTTTATTTCATACAGAGATTGTAACCGGGATGAAATTCAGTAATGACTGCAAACATCTGATTTCTGTTTCTGGTGACAGGTAAGAGGGGTTTGCTTGTCTGTGGTACCAGTTCATGCCATCTCACACTGAATTTAAAGGGTGTCCTGAAGGAAGGTGTCCTGGGTTTCTTAGTTTTCTGAATCCTAAATGTGTGCTGTTGGCAAAGCTCACAGAGCTTATCTTATCCTTCCATGGAATGGGAGACCCATGTGAAGTGCTTCCCTTGTGATTTTCTGAGTGTAGTTACTGTACCCTGCTGGAAAGGAGACAGGTATGTGGCCTGTTTCCTTACCAGCCTTCGGGTCTGTAATGTAATGCAGCTTGTGACACTCTCACCAGCGGTGCCAAAGATTTGTCGGTGAAATTTCACCGCGTGGATGAGCCTGTCTAGCAGCAAAAGGGACAGGCCTGTCTCCACTCTCTGCTCTTGTCCATATGGTCCTCTTCCTCTTCCCCTGCTCCCCTAAGTCAGCATTTGACTCCTCATTAAGCTGATTCAGGTCACTACGTCTGTACCCCTGGGGGTGAGTTTCCGCTGATTTGGTGAGCTAAATCAGCTCTCCAAACTAAGTTTAAGTTTGGAGTTTTAAGGTTTGGAGGGTTACGTAATCATCAGACTGAGCCCAGGGGAAAAGGAGAATACATGCCTAATGTGATGACTGTAGAGGTGAGTGGACCCACTACTTCTGGAATCAGTGAATGCTTAAATTGGCTGAATGAATAAATTTTTTTTCTTTGAGAAAGATGGTTCCTGGAGTGTTATTTCAAGGCCAGAGCAATGCAGATTCTCGCTTGCTCTTTCTCTTTTCTATTAATAAAACACAATTAAACTGGATAAAGTTTTAAAGGGTGAGTTGTCACAGAATGTTCAATATATCACCTTACATTCCATCAGTTGGTTATTTCTGTCTTTCAGTAAGCAGTAAATAATTTGGATTTCCTCTTTCTTTACCTTTTATATGCATAAATAGATTAGGGGAAAAGTAGCAGAAAAAGGTCCTTTTGTTGTGGATTTCTGATAATTTCCAGAAACATGGAAGGTTTGAGGTCCCCAATAACCTTTGTTATTTAGTGCAATTTTCCCTTGTTGAGAAAAAGGATTCTTTTCTTCACTAAGGGTGTGGAGGGAGGTGGAGGAGAAGTGAGGAAAGGATTCACAAAGAACTTTGCTGTAAGGAGAGGAGAAAGCGTGGTTTTCAAAGGAGAACAGCCAAAATAGTTCACACACAGCAGTGTGTGCAAGGAGTGAAACTGAGACTAGAAAAAGAAATGGAGATTGAGATGGGCACAAGGACTGGGAGACCCATGTGAGAAAAGTACTGCAGGGGAAATTTAAAAAGCAGCAAAAGGGGTAGGTGAGAGCATGCTTCTGTAGAGCTATGTTGAATGGCAATGTATTTACAAGCTCATACCATTTGCTGCTTAGCTCTAGGTTCAATAGATGTGGGGGTGGGAAAAATGAACAGGCTAGGCTTGCTTTCTGAATTTTATTGCCTGCTTTTCAGCATTTTGTCAGCAGCAGGTTATGGTTACCTTCGAGAGAGCTGCTGCTTGCGGGGAAGCAGCCGGGTACCCTGGGTTGCCATAGCTGCCAGATGCAGTGACTCACCACTTTCTCCTGTCTGAAAAGCTGGGGAGAGAGGATGATAGCATGCTCACTGTTGGTGGGAAGTGTTCCTGTGTGTGACTTCAGTGGCTGGGAGTGACATTCCTGACCTTTGTCACAAAGGGAGTGTCACTGGGGGCAAGGAGTGAATTTTCAGTTTTTCATTAAAATCTCCACAGACTGCAAAGTGAGGTTTCTGGTTTTGTTATATGTAGCATGTGAATAAAACCTTTGAAAATATCTTCTCATGAGAGGAAAAATATGGAGAAGATGAAGGCATTCAGTATCCTGGTGCTTTTGGCATCGTATCTCTGGTCCAGAAGACAAAGTTCATCGCCATTGTTCAAAATGTCAAAGCAAATGAATTTTTACAAACTAGAGAGGAAGAGGGGAAAGCCCCTCACTGAAAACACCTTGGTGACTGGAAGTACCCATGAGTGTGGTACCACTGGTGGGTCTTGAAGAACTTGATTAAATCCTCTTTGGATTCCAAAGTAGTGTGCAGGGTTTTATAAATGATAGTAAAAGCACCACTTCTGTTTTTACATCAGTGTAAGTAAACCCAGCTAGACAAGAAAGATGGGTGAGATGAAAAGAATTAGTTAGCACTGAGGTTAAATTTCAAAGGAAATGCTCGCCATATTACTTTCTAGTAGCTGAAGATGAGATACAGTATTCTCTAATGTGATTAGGAATGTCCTTCTTTATTTTTTTTTTTAAGCCAGATTTCTGAAGAAAATGAGATCAATGAGATCACACTGTTTGTTCCCTTCTCTTGAGTGCTTTTGAATCCATTGACCAAATTCAAATTCCTTAGAAGGTTCCTGATCTGATCTAGGTGTTCCTGCTCCAGCAGGGGGATTGGGCTAGATGATCTTTCAAGGTCCCTTCCAATCCCTGAGATTCTGTGATTAGGAGTACCCTGACTGCAAAAAGTACTGCCACATAAGCTTAACCATTATTAGATCAGCAGAGCTCCATGGGATGGCAGGCTTCAGGAAGGCCTTGCCCATGGGGATCTTTGCAATCGGAACCTGCAGCTTAATGGCTGTTAGAGGATGCAAGGGATTGTAGGCTTCACTTATCCTGCTGACCATGGAGACACTTGCTGTGACATTTCTTTCAGCAGTTGGTCCAATAGTCAAATAATGGTATAGAATCAGAGATGAGTCTGTGCAAATATTCCTGCAGTTGCACTCACCCACAGCCACTCTCTGCCAGGCAGGTTTTCCTTTTTTGTCATGAGGCTTGTGATGGGACTGAGTTCTGTGAAGCTGTTTCTGCTGTTTTTCGCCACCACAGGCAGAAAGGCTCTTGTTTTTGCCTCTGGAGTGGGAATTGGTAATATCAATCAACTGAACCGAGACTTGAACCCAGCTTCACCTTTCCCTCTTTCAGCTGTATCTTCATCTGGCGTCTGAGCTCAGAGATGACCATCAACATGCGGCAGCGGCTGTCTGACATGAAGCAGAGAGGGAAGCAGGCAGAAAAGTCTCCTCCACACAAGACAGCTGGACTCATGAGGTGAGCAGACCAGACTAAGACGAGGTTGCTGGCTTTGAAGGGTTCAACTTCAAGGTGAAGTGTGGCGCTGGGATTCAACTGTAATGTTTCTGGTGTCTTCATTGATAATAGCATTTTGAAAAGTTTGCTCTTCTGTTGGATTTGCCATGGTTTGTGTGTCCACCTTCTTTGGGTATAGAAGCTGACTGCGATCTTTTAGATGGTGAACTTTCTTACTTGATGTTGCTTCAGTGATTGCTATGTGTATGCAATGCCCCTTGTGTCTTAATTTAGTTTAATGATGCGGTCAGGAACTTTAATAAGCAGTTTACTAGCAATGCTGAAGCTGGTACACAGCATCCCACTGTGGAAGCCTTGCTCCTTTGTAAATAAAGTTCACTGGATCTAGGCTGAATGCAATTTAAGGGCTGTTTTCTGCAGTATCAGTACTGAAGTATACCTGTGAGCTGTATGAGTTTGCCATGTTGATCATAATTCTGAAAGAGTCCTTACAGTTGTGCTGCTTATTTGTTAACTATTTTCTGGAGGCTTTGAAAAAGGTCACCTAAAAATAATTATAATAGAAATACTAAACATAAAAAAATCATTTCCACAGGAAAAATTCTTGGCAACTAAACCATATTATTATTTTTTGCTTGGTAAACAACGTATCTAAAAACAAACTACCACAGTCTACAAACTGAATAGATCTAAATTTACCTGATGACCTTTCTTTCAAAACTGATGTTTGAACACAGTCCCTAACAGAGCAAGAGTGACAGGGGATTATGGGTTATTAGTGTAATGTATTTGGTTTCTCTGTAGATAGTAAGTAGCTGAGACTAATTTGACTGTAAGCAATGCAGAGAGAGTCCTGACCAAACAGATAGAGGATCGCAGTGGGGAAAAAAGGATAAACACGGACTGTTTGATCTGATGCCCTACAATTTCCCTCTTCCAAAAGATTACAAATTAAGTTCTGGACCTAAAAGTACCAAAGCATTGGAGAACTTACATACTGGTTGTTGTCTTGAGTATCACGAGGACCTTCCCACTCCTTTCAGGAGCAAATAATGTTGAAACAAGTCTGTCTGCATAGTTGCAACTGGAAAGTTTTGATCTGCTCATTCTTGAAACGAGTCTTGTCTAGTAAGTGTTTTCGGTAATGACGCTGGGAGAAGTCAGGAAGCCTTGTTTCTAACCAAAATTCTGGAGGTGTCAAGCAATGTGCTTTTTATAGCAGATTCTCCATTATTCCAGCAGCTGCAGCCTTACCCTACTGAGGGCTCAGCCTGTGACAGATAATCCCAGTCCTCTTCTGCAATGAGGTGATACTTGTTTCCGTCACAGACGCTTGCTGAGGGGCGGTGTTAGTGCCATGCCAAGCCCAGCACTTTATTAAACTTGTTTGGTAACCTCCTTGCAAGCCTGGAATCTACTTGTTTGGTCAGCTTTAAAGCTTGTTTTCAGTTTTGATCGGCCACTGTGGTCACGGGAGATCAGCAAAGGCATAGCTGCAGAGCATTTTGGATTGGAACTGAATATGGAGGAAGAGCCTATCAGACCAACATTACTGAGGTGGGAGAAGAAAAACTAACAAACTTGAGTAAGATTGGTTTTCTAGATGCCCTGTACCTGTTCGGGTTGTGTTTCCAATGTCTGTCTGTGCAGGTTGCAGTGGAGGTTTGTGATGTAAAGCTGTTGTCTCAAAAGGATTCACAGTAGTATAAGAAGGGTCCCTGTCTGGTGATGTGTCATTTGTTCTATGTTATTTTCTCTAGAGTGGTATTGCTAGAATGTTGTGGGGGTAGTAGTGTATTCTCCGGGTTTCACAGTATGAATGTATGACAGGATGAATAATCAAGTTAATACTGGGGAAACAAAACTGAACTGAGGCAGCAGTGGGGAGATGAAGATTTCCAATTCAAGACAGTGCTGTCTTGATCCAGCTGTGACTGGAAGGGAAGGGATTGGCCTAGGTGAAAAACATCTGGAGCATAAAAATGCCTTTCGGGGTCAAACCAGCGCTCCATGAAGCCTGTGGCAGTGGCAATGGAAGATGCTATTTAGTGAGATACTGTGTAAGCTTTGCTATATGAATACGGTCTATTTGCCTCGTGCTCAATTGCTGTATCAGGAGTTTTAGGGGGTACCTCTCTGCCTGTTCCACTTACTATTTGGTCATAGACCCATTATCCACTGAATTTGTATAAAACCTTTTTGAACTTTGTAATATTGTCTGCCTCTGCAACCTCCTGTGGTGACAACTTCCGTGAGTTACTGTTCTCTGTGGAAAGAAGGACTTTTAATGTCTATATTAAACCACGCTCCTGCTAGTTCTATTGAAAGCTCCCTGCTTGTGCATATTGTTAGCTTTGGTGAACTATAGCTCTACATCCAGCTATCTGTAGTTCCCACAGCTTTGTAAGTCTCTATCATAACCTTTCTCCATCCAACATTCTCCCCAGACTGAAGAGCCACAGCATTTTCAGTTCCTCCAAAAACTTCTAAAGAGACTCCTCTGAAGGATTTCTGTTTCACTTTATGGGACTTTGGATCTAATCTGACTTGTATGACCCACAGTTCTCCATAGTGTCCCTGACAGCCTCCAGCTCTGCCTCTGTTTGTGACAGTCATAGATATGTGCTTTTCTCTCATCTGCTCATTGTGAGGAGCTTGGCTTGTTTGGGGTAATAGAACTTATACTCAGCTGATATTGCTGGTATGTTTTGGTTTTGAGGCATTTTTATTTTCAGAGAAGGAACCATGTAAAGGCCTTTTAATACAGTTTTGAATTTGTTCCAAGTATGTGTTTCTGTTTAGAAAAGCTTGTCTCAAATTTTTGGAAGGAAAGTTTCAAATTGATTTTTCTGTGGAACCTTTGCAGGGCCTATAACCATGCTTTAGCTGAGCATTTATATATTTTTATTTTGAAAGTCACTTCTTCTGTGACTTTCATTGAAGCTCTAGCATAAATAGCAGGAGATAAAAAAATTATCCAAATTAAATTGTCTCTAACGTATGTATGCTGAAGAAATACTTTGTGTCCTCAGATATATTTGGAAAGAAGAGCTCTGTATCAAATTCTCAGTGAGGTTTTGGTCCAGTCCAATAAAGCTGTGCAGTTTCCAGGGATCAGAATAAGGCACGGTTTTGATGCCGGATCAGAAGTGGTGCCTGAGCCTGTGCTGAACTACTGCAATTGTGCCACCAAGGAAACTCTGAAGTCAGCAACAGTGTCATCTGTCTGTGGGGAAAAGCAGGGTAACTTGCTTTTTAAACCCCTTAGGCATTTGAGGGGCGTCGGGGTGGGGAGGAGGGCAGCCTGCTGGTGATCCCTACTACGTAGGGTATTACAGTTTCATAAATAGGCCCCAAAAGCCGAGGGTTAAAGTAGCACAAGATCAGACTGGGAAGGCAGACAACTTACCACTTTAAATGGATAGTTGCCATTCTTGTCCGTTTTGTTTTGTTTTAAGAAAAGAAAGAAGGGTTGAATCAGGACATGGAAAAGAATACAGAGTACCTAATATCAGGTGTCTTAATACCAGTACTGTGTAAAGACATGTGGTACTTCTGAGTCTATATATCTGAAGACTTTCTAACTGGCAATTTTAATTCTGTATCTGTGTCGTGAAGACTTTCTGTTCATCCTTTCCATTGATCCCATTACTGGCAGACCCTTCAGAATCTGGGAGTAGAAACGCAACTGACTGCCCATCTGTACAGAACAAGGCCCAGGCATGGTACGAGAATGGGGTAGTTCCCCAGCAAAGGAAGAAGACAAGAGAAAGGACAATTAAAATCCTTGCTCTGAGTCACATGTATCATGAGAATTAGGCATGTCTGTACATGCTGTTCTGGGATAGTGCTCCGAAACATTCATTTGGGTATAATGATACTTTGTTGGGGTTTGGCTGAACCTGCTCTGAGCAGGAATTCAGCAAAACCCAGAAGTCTTATTCCTTTGCTTTCAGAATGCTCTTGTGTGTGCTTATTTGGAAGTTATTTCAAGCAGCTCCCAAACTTGAAACCTTGCCCTACGTTACTCTGACTTCCAGAACCGAGAGAGAGCGTTGAGAACTGTGTAACAGAGGGGCTTAGAAGAAAATCCAGAGTACACAGAAGAAGCCAGGAAAAGAAAGGAGAAAGTAGTGAAGTCCAGATTGAGGGATTGACTTGTGCAAGCACAACTGTTAAAACACTCAGTACCTTGGGAACCTAGGTTTCATTTTCAGGAATATCTCAGTTTCAAGTCAGTGGGCCTAAGATCCTTTTGAAAACCCCATTCAGTTTTCTCCCTTCCAGTCACAGGAATCAGTTTGGAAAGCATATTTGAGTTGTAAAAAGGAAGATGCGGAAGAGGGACATGAGTTTTTGCTGGGATAATGCGAGATACCTTTACATTTGTATTAGACACAGGGGATTTCATAATTTGTTTGGCACTTCCTGTGAGGTATGAAAAAACATCAATCTGACTTAAAAATGTTTTGCATTCCCTTAGCTCTTTTGAGGATATTGCAATACACTTTTGCCCCCCTTACTAATTTAGTCAGTGATGAGGTGGATGTCTTTGTTTGTAACATAAAACATACTGATTGCAGCCCTCCCTTCTCCATTTACACTAATGACGGTAAATGCAGGAGTTTAGCAAACACATAACCGTCCCTTGTCGCATTACCTTATCACACTGAGGTATCTGAGCAGTTAGATGTTAAAATGTCTAATAGTCCAACCATTCTTCCTAGATAAACTCCTCAAATATGATGAATACAGGCAGAAGGATGCTGTCAAAGTTACTGATACAAAATTAATATTGCCTCCCATGTATGAATGTAATCTACCTCAGAGGGCGGAACATGGAAGTACTGTGGTGTTTGAGCTTTGTTGGAATTCCCATGTTCAAGCATAAGAACTTGAGAGTGACCAGATAGACAAACAAGGGACACAGTAGAAAAGAGGAAGAGACTGATGAACTCCAATGTCAAAAGCAGAGGAGGGCAGCCAAAATGAAACTTTCACCTTCAGAGAACCGACTGTCCTCAGTTTCATTCTTTTTTTTTTTTTCCAGAACGCCTCAAAGCTCATCTGAAAGGGTTGGATAGTTATTGCAGCCACTCCTAATAAAATGGCAATTAATGTCCTGCTGCTATATGGGAAAAGAAAAGATTGAAGTACCTTAACTACTTCTTACCATGTTTCAATACTGCCTGCTATCTGTCAGCTGCAGGAGAAGCTGGTCTGTTGCCAGGCTGCTCTGTATTTGGTTGATGAGCTATTTTTGTTTCATGAATAACGCTTGGCACTCGACACCCACCGTTGATATCCTATAAATGTCACTAACGATGAGTTTGGCACTCTAGCTCAAGGCCGTGGAGTGGGTTCTACTCAGATATATTTATTAGGGATTCTTCATTTGTTCAATTTCTCTCCAAAGTGGGTTAGTTTATTTGGTTCTATTGAGTGAAGGGGTGAGGGGCAGAAGGGGAAGAGGAGAAGAAAGAAGATGGGGTTTGGCATTGGTAAGTGTCCTTGATTAGTGTTGGGGAATTCTATACTGGGAGTGCCTCTGAAATCTGTGTGGGAACGCTTGTCTGATCCACTTTGATTAAAGATCTGCCCCAAATATGTTTTACATTATTCCTCGTGCCTGAAGGCTAAAAAAGCAGCACAGCATTCTTAGGGTGTGTGGGCTGTGCCTGCAGGTTCTGCAAGGTGCAGTCCTTGATGGGAACCTGCCTCTTATGTGATAATTTACCATATACCTAATTGCTGTCAAACAGGGAGTATCTCTATAACATTTTTGATGTGTAAAACAGTTCCAGAGAGGAAATGCTTAAGGGTGGGAAAAATATTTGCCTTTCAAATATGCTCTGCCATACTGACCTTATGAATTGGAGGGGTCTGAAATGGAAGGACAGGTTTCATTCCACTTGACTTTCTCACTCATTTACTTCTGTTCTGATTTCTGTCATCATTCCACACATACGAGAGGATTGCTGCGGCAGGCTCTACACACCTTTGGGGAGGGTTTAACTTGCCCTGTTTCTCAGAGGTGGGTTTTGCCAAAGCAAGGGCTATTTGGGAGAGTTGAGGCAGCCTGCTGAGCGTGGGTGGAGGTAAGGTGGAGAACTGCCTGGTGTAGGGAATAAAATGGTGGGTATTTCTTGAGATAGACCATAATACTCTTTCTAATTCTTGCCTCCCAGGCACGAGTCCATCACTGCCCTGTCCTCTGTACCTGCACTCTCATCAGACAGTGACAAAGATGGTGAAGATGAAGGGAATGATGAAGATGAGCTACGTGGGCTGCAGTCTTTCCATGTTCAGTCCAACTGTAATACTGAGAGAGACTCAGGTATAAATGGGAGTGGGACGTGGGCAAGAGATGGAGTAATATGGCATGAGTTTGAAGTTGAGGGAAGATGAGAGACACTGGCTTAGATATGGGCAGAAAGAGAAAGACCAAGACAGAAACAGATAGATCAACACTAGTGGGTAGTGTGAAGTTATCCATTCCTGCATCTAAAGAGGGGAGCATTTGGGAGTTCTCTGATTAGAAATCCAATTGTTAAATTGCCAAGTTTCTTGCTAGTTCCAACTGGCCAAACAAATTTTGAGTTAGTGTCCTGGGCTTGGCTCCACAAGCTATTAAAAATCCACAGAGAGAAGAGAAGTCATGAAGGATTCTTACCATTACAAATTGGAGGCATTTTTACCACAGATGCTACAGTGTATTGGAGCAGTTTTTTTTCCCAAGCCTTTGGTGGGTCACTGCACGCTGGCAGGTGTTCTGCAATGGGTCTGCTGAGTCAGTGAAGATATTACATAAACCATTAAAATTTGGATGCAGTGATTTGATAGCCTATGGGAAAGCATGTGCTGTTAGTGGTCTGCTGGTTCAAAATGTGTAGGAACGCTGCCTCTGAGGAAAGGTGAGGTAAGAGGTTTTTAAAAGGCTGGACTGTCTGCCAAGGGTGTCAACGAGGTATATATCTTTTTCCCTTTCCAGATCCAGACCTTACCCTCTCAAGAAGTCTTTCCCATTGGGAAATGAGGAGGGTGAGTTACTAAACCTTCACATTGCATTTCTCGTCATAAGGAAACTGAAAAAGAAAGTCCCATGGAGATTAAAAACTGCATTCTCATTGGTAGGAAAGGTGCAGCTGTGGTGGGAAACCCATGAGAAGTCTCTCTGTGAAGAATGACTTGAGGCTGGCAAAATAGAGCCTAGATAAGAGACAGTTTCACATGGGTTTATTACATCTTTTTCATCAGATGTTATGCTTTTGTCCCCTTCATTTCTGACCTGAATGTCACGTAGTATTGAAGCTGCAACAAAAGTATCATCTTTACTTGATGCTTTATGGTGACAGGGGGAATTTTTAAGCTGTCCCACAGAGAGCTTAGGGACTGAGTTCTGCTGGTGGAAAAAAAGGAGGGAAAACACAAGACCCACAGAAAAACACAATTATGTCCATCTGCATAAAAGCCCCAAAGTCTGCCTTTCTTTCCATTTTCTTCAGGCCAAAGAGATAGCGGCGATCCAGCGCTCAGAGGCACCAATGGGCAAAATGCCCCGGCAACGTGGGCGCTGGTCGCAGCCAACCAGCAACATAGAGATGACTGTGAAATCCATGCTTGACTTGCGCCAGTTGGAGTCTTTCTCTGTTTCCCGTTCTCCGAGTCGAGACTCGCTGTCTCAAAACAGCAATGGGGATGACAGAGAAGAGCAGGCGGATCTTCCTGTACACATCAACAAAGTAAGGGCACTACTACTCGGAGGAGCTGCATCTACTCTGAGTGCCTCTGTCCTGCCTCTGTTTATTATTACCTACATTTATTACTACCTGATGCCATTCTTTCTGTCTTTAGAGGTCACCCTAAATGTGTGCTGAGAAACCTGTTTAGGTAATTATTTTGTAGTTAGTACTCCAGCAACATGTTATCTTAAAGCAGCGTCCATATGGGATCGAGGTTTCCCTCCAATGACAGGGAACACCTTGTACTTTCTTTTAGCTCTGATTATTTATGGCGTAAACAAGCTGAGAAAATGAGCTCAGAATTACAGATGTGTACCTGATTGCCTGTTAGTTCACTCTGCTGGGGTGCATTTTCTTGGCTCCAGTAGCCACTGAAACGTGGCTCTCATGACGCCCTTAGTTGTAGACTGTGCTAGATCAAGTTCTCTTTAATCTTTGTATTGATGAGTCACAGCAAGTAATGCATGCTCATACCTCAGAAAGCTAATGCCTGTTTTTCTAGTAGCAGTCTGTCCTGGTATCTAACTTCATTAGAGGTTTTTCTTTCATTTATAACTACGTGACTGAGAAGAGGATTGGGCTTGCTGCATGCAGTAAGTCAGTGTTTTTCAGTAATGGCCCACATACTTCTCTGAATTATGTCTGATCAGTCTGTAAAAGGTAATGGAAGAACCTGCTGCCACACAGCTTACACTCCTGATGTGCGGTCAAAGAGGGGTGGGGAGTCCAGTACTTTACCAGTGAATTTTAGGGCATTGCAAACAGGAAACAAAATAGGAAACCACAGCAGTATTCTGTCAAGTTTAGTAAATAAGGAGCGGGAAAGACATAGGAGTGCTGTGTTTTCTGATCTCAGATTGATGATCATATTCTGTGCTGCAATGTGTACTCCCTAGCTCTGCACACCACTTGCTGACTTAAGGAAAAACACTGGGAATATCTAGTTTTCTCTCTTTTTTTAAACCAGGTTGGCAGCTCAATCCCTCCCCAAGATAACCGGTCCTGTGTGCGACCCCAAGTGATTCGGCTCGTGTCTTGTGAAGAGGGGATTTTCTCTCAGGAACTGGAACCTTCTGAGAGCGAGGAGTGTGTAATCTACCCTGAGCAAGATGAAATCCAGCCCACTGACTCTAGCAGGTTAAAAATAAGCTCTCTGCTGTGCATGGCTTAGACATTTCTGGTTTAGTTTGCTTGCAGCTTGTGTACTAACTTGGATGAGACAGACTTACTGTCTGATTGATGCCAGGCATATTTGCTTGAGAGCTTTATGCCAGCCTGATGCTAGAGGAATCTGAAACTAAGAAAGCACTATTAAAATAATCTTTCTTTTGATGAAACTGCATGTTAGCAGCCTCCTCCAGGGTTTTTGTTTGTTTGTTTTGTTGAATATACAACTTGGGAGCAGCCTTTTTGCTTTGTTTTGCTTTCTCCCTAATCTGGGTTGATACAGGCAAGAGAAAACTTCTAAGTTGGAAAACCACCCAGCAGTGATGTACACATGGCAGTGATATGTCTGCCCAGCAGAAATGACAGGACATTATTATTTTTCACAATTTCAAACCTAATTGGGCAAGAATTTAAGAAATGTAGTATGTCATGACCCTTTTGTGGTAAATAGAATTGAAAAGAACACTGGCTGAGACACTGGAGACAGTGGAGACCTTTTTTCTTCCTCTGCTGCTTTTTCTGTTTCAATTTTACCTCATTTAATTTTCAGTTTCATTTTGTGCTCCATTTTTTTGCCTTCCCTGAATTTAATTCTTCCCTTCCTGTCTTAACCTGATGCTAATAGCTGTTTAATTTCCTCCCTCTCCTCCTGCTTTGCTACAAAGAGTGAGCTGATAGCTTTAGATGGGCTTCTATGCAAGAGTGCCTGCCAAGATTTTGCGCTTGAAGCTGCCAGGTTTCTCCCAGTTTCTCTTTATTTACATTTTAAATTTTATTATGATAACACTTGAGCAGAGCCATGTACTGCTCCGTCATGTAAGAAAGGGAGGCACTCTGGTAATATTGGACACAGACTGGACATATCTCAAAGTATACAGAGTTCACAAGTTCCAGGGGAAATTGCCAGTCAGTTCTCTTGAGTGACTTCTGCTCCCTGCCTTATATTGGAGTACGTCTGAAACCACGGTATTTCATAAAATGGGAAACTGAAATCCTCAGGCAACAGGCAAAGGAATGGTGTTGGTGTCAAATGACAAAATAAGACTTGTGAAATCACAACAGAAATCAGGAACCCTGTCCTAGAATACTTTATTTTTCTTTGATTTTTGTATAATTCAGTAAATTAGTCTTGCTCAAACCCAGATTCTTCTCTATTTTGAACACAGAAGTTGCCCAAAGAAGCAGGTCATAAACATGGGAAAAGTAGTATGTTAGGGCTCAAATCCACTGTCATGCAGGTATAGGCCTGGTTTTAGTCCCTTTTTCATTACATAGAGCTATTTATTTGTTCCTCACCTACGCTGGAAATGAAGCCAGGGCAGTACTGTGCGTGTGCCTGGTAATCACAGGGAACTGACAATGCCCAGAAAGTCAGACCGTCCCTTTGAGACCTCACTGTCCAAGCTTAATGAAATGCAAAAATTATACTGTGTAATGGTGAGAGAAATCAACTCATTTTTCTCTTTAAAGGCTTCTTTATAGTCAAAGGTGTTACTGTCACAGGTAAGGCCTTAATAAGGTTAGAACATGCTTCTTTTAGGTGTAAACCAAATATCTTTTCTAGTGCTGTATCTTTCCTATCTCTCTTGTAGTGAGTTCCAGGTAAAAGCACTGCCACATGGGAAGCTCAGTAGAGGTTATCACAGTAATGGATGTCCAGACAAACACAGTCCTGACAGTGCCTGCTCTGTAGATTACAGCAGCAGTCGTCTGTCCAGCCCAGATCATCCAAATGAAGGTAAGGTGCAAAGACATTATTAAGTGTGTATTTATGTGTGATGTGCAACTCTGCAAAAACTTGCTGGAGCAGTTTTGTACCGTATTTATCAGTTGCTGTTCTGATCTGTAATACTTGATCCTCTTCATGAGCTGAACTGAGGTCACACCCTTATTGCGAGTGTTGCTGTAAAGGCTCAGGCGCACTTGAACAGGCACTTTAGTGAAGCCACTGTAGAAACTGGAGTTGGTTAAAGTGCACTTTCCTTGTGTGCCTTTGGATTTCTTGTACCCCAGTAGGTAAGGAGGCAGACGTAGTGCTGATTATCCCGTGGGCTGTGCTGTTTGGGGATATGGTAGATTAGAGAACTAGACTGAATGCTGACTGACTTTGGCTTTAGCATTCCAGGTTCAAGCTGGCGTCTTTGCTGAATTTAATTTGTTTTCAACCTGGCCAATGTGACTGTGATTATGCTATTACAGCGTTGGGATTTTTGCCTTTTCCCAGATTCTGAAAGCACTGAACCCCTAAGTGTGGACGGTGTCTCAGACCTTGAGGGAGAGGAAGGAGAGGAGGACGTGGGTACTACCATGCCGGAAGGAGAAATCCCCCGCACACCCGATCAGGAGAAATTCCTTAAACAGCATTTTGGGTCCCTGGGCAGCACTGATGGAAAAGGTACAGCACTCTGCACAATGAGGGGAATTTGTGAGGTCACTCCAGGTTTGTCACCTGTATGAATCAAACGAGGCTACAAATTCCACTGTGCTTTCATGGGGGGGTGTGTAGGAGGGGGCAAAAATGGGGAACAATCGCAGAGAGGCCTAAAGAGCAGCAACACCTGGTAACTCCATTGGTTTGCATGTAAGTTTGTGTGGATGAGATTAGGATTGTGTCAGTTGGGGTTAAGTATTGTCTCTGGAATTCTGAGAAGCCCTTCTCTTGTTCCAGGACTAGTTTTTTCCTATCGCATATGGAAGTATGAACTGTGCGTTCACCGTTATCCCCACCAGCTTCCCCCCCCGCGCCCTCCCCAGGTGACGTGTAGTGGCCTCTAGTGGTATATTGAGGCAATAACAAATGTCACAAAAGAAAAGCCTGAAATGCTGGGTGGAGAGAGAGAATAAGAGGAGACATCAGAGTGGCAAAGGAGCTGGTTAGTCTTTATCGACCAACTCCAGAACAAAGCGTATCTTTTTAGAATTGCTACTAGTTTCAGGCAGCAATAGTTATGTAAGTTGTCTGTTTTCTTCTTGTTTTTTTTTTTCGTTTCCTCCTTTGATTGGCTTGTTTTCTGTTTGATGCCGCTGCCTCACAGTCCTACAGGCAGGACAGGACACAAAGGGAAGCAAAAAAGGAGGAGGTGTACCCTTAGGGGGGTAACAGTTTAAGGCAGAGTAATAGAAGTAGAACAGAAAAAGCCAAGGCAATGAAATGATTTCTTTCTCTGTGGTTTTTAGCTCAAAAAAATCCCCTTGGGTATGGGGGAACATTTGATAGTCTCTGTGATAAGAAAATGCATGTGTCAGAATGTTTGGTCTGTAACTAAACTACTCCCTTTTTCTTTCCTCTTTAATCAAAATTTTTAGGTGGTTCATGTAGGAATCTGGAAAGAACTGAAAACCTCAGCATTTCCTCTCGCTTTCTTTCCCAGTCCCCGGCTCTCAGGTATGGGTCTGCTTGTTTTGGGGTGTCTCTGTCTATTTTTGCTAGTATGAGTAGGTCCTGTGCTAGGCCCTGGGTCAGAATAGTTGAGTAAACTTCTTGGCACAGCAAAGTGTTAGCACAGCACCTGGCAGGCTGGCTGTGATTTGGACAGGCCACCCTGTGTCACTTTAGCTCTTCTTGAAGTGTTTCTTCCTAAAGCAACACTGGTGTTTTGTTCTTTTATCCTCTTTCAACAATGTGTGTGATTAATGCCTTGATTGATAAAGCTGGAGGAACTGCTGATCATCTAATTTACTCTTCACTGTTTATACTCTGTTTATTCTTTTGCATTTCATTCAGCTTGGACAATGAAAGTAGGCTTGTCAACCTTTCCTTTGTTTTACAGTCCTTTCTTGCTCAGCTTTGTTTCTCCTTTGCATGCCTTCCCAGGGTGCTCTAGTGTCTCATACAAAGCCCCATAAAGATACTGTTCTTCAAAAAAACCTCACCCCTCAAGCACCCTGAAAGGCCTCTCCAAGCTGTTTCCCTTATTGTTTAAAAAAAAATCCCAACAAGACAAAGAAACAAAAAAGAATAAAAAATGGAGTAGATATTTTTGTAGATTTTGGTCCCTAAATGTTTAAAACAAGCTGATACTCCTATGCTCCTTCAAAACGACAAACTGAATTCTCAACTCAAAATAATTTCATTGCATAAGACTGTGCAGATTTGGGTACATCTTCTGTGGTTCACAAGCTGAGTCTCGATCCACGACGACAGGGAAATTTTTCTGTCATTACTGCCTTCAGCTGCTGTTGCCGCTGTCAGGCGTGCCTCTTGCTCTGCCTCCCATCGGGACTGCCGGCTTGGGAAGAAAGCCAGCGGTTAGCTATTGTGTAAATTTCTAGGGAGCTGCAATGGTGAATGAAGTCAGTCACTGGCACTCTAGAGATGCAACAGGAGAGGTAGTTTTGGGTCATGAAAATCTCTGGGGTTTTAATCTATCCAGCTGTTCAAAAATATCAGATTGAAACTTGCCTCCTTTGCAAAGTAAGCCCGCTGTGTCTGTCTGAAGTGGAGAGAAAGAGGGAATTGGGCTTTACCTTTAGAAGGTACTGACCAGCTTTCCTGGTAACTATGTTTTCATAATGTTAGAAAAGCATAATTACTTTTTTTTTTAGGGTATCTTAGTATTTAAAAGATCTCATTGTTAGTAAGGTAAGCTGAGAGAAAAGGCCTGCCCTGACTTTGCCCAGTCTTCCCTCTGCCTGGAATTTTCCTTCTCTTTTGCTTTCACCTTTTACAGCATCCCCCCTGGAAAGAGTGATCCAATGCTATTTGTGATCATGCAGCCAAAGGTCAAAAGACCAAAAATCAGTGCTTCTAGGGATGAGTAGCATGAAGTGTTAACAGCCTAGGGCATTTCTGACTTAAAACAAAAATCCAGACATGGAAGGACTCTTGATCCCAGAGAAACTGGCTTAATGTGTGTGCCTGTTTGTCCAGAGCAACATGCTTAGTTGTTTTAACTGGGATTTCTTTATCCTGCTCTCTAGACGATTGTCACTCTCTTCATCAAATCTGATACTGGATTCAAAGTCAACTGAGCCACCAACACAGACCAATCGGCTTACACCAGACCCATTGAAAAATGGCAGTGACCATCCTGGTGATGCGTTGGAGAACAGCCAGCTCCCGGAGAATGTAAATCCAAATCGGACTGTGTATGTCCAGAAAAAGCGCAGATCAGCCTTGGAGGCCAGCAGAGTTGGTATGGCTCCTGGACGGGTTATTGCATCCTTTCCAGAAGGCCCCGTGAATGCAGTGATGAGAAAGGCGCAGTCAGTCCACGACCTCATTCATGAGGGTAAGGACACAGGTTGGAGTGATGGTATAAATCCAAGAATGAAATGGGGAGGTTTGAGATCTGGAGTAGAAATTTAAATTAAGGTTGTGTCTTTCAGCCTTCTGACCTACAGGCTTGTGTCTTCTACCTCCTAGCCTGTCTAGGGAAAGTATTTTTAATTTGTAATGCAGGTGCTGGTCTCTTAATTATCAGCCTCTGATACTTGTCTGGCAGCTGTGGGAAGAGCAATGCCATGGTGACATGAACCATTTGGAAAGAAATTCTTTCTTGCTGCGGGTGGTTCCTTCAGGCCAAGACTGAAGCTCCCCAGGGTGGGGAGGAGAGAAAGAGGGAAGGAGGAGACAGTAAGAGGGAGCTTACTGTGTCCCTGCATTCTGTGTGAAAGAACTGGTTTTTGAAACAATTAACTCATGGACCATCGATTAGCACTCAGTTTGTTTAAAAAACAAAAACCAAAACCAAACACAACCCAACCTTATTACTATGACATCATATGTAAGGTTTTGCCTGCTTCATCTGGCCTCTCAGTTAATGGCCATGGTGGTCTGAGGTCTTCTGGCCATACACTTTAAGAACAAGACTCTCATCAGGTAAGCAGCAGTGTGTGAGCAGGATGAGGGATGGGCAAAAAAGAAAGCTGCTGAGGCTTGGTGATACTAACCTGAAGTAGTGGTTCAGTACAGTTCTCCCAGGGGCTGGGCTGAGGCATATAGACTGGAGCAGCTCTGTTACTTTCCAATTTTGGAATTCACTGCAGGCTCTTGTCTATTTTTGGTATGTTTGTCTGTTTCATTTTCACAGATAAAGGTCCTGGAGTGATCTCCTCTGTCAAGCAGCGTCCTCAGACTCTTTTGCTGGTTGAGAAGGATCCCAGACCTAACAATTGCAGGGTGTTATCAGCCAGTATGTTGAAGATGGATGGATCTGGTGCTCTGCTGGCCAAAGATGTCAGGGCTACAAAATCAAAGTCCTACATGAACCCCACAACCAGCTTCCGGGCTAAGATGTCAAGGAGTGTATCTGTAGGGGAAAATTTGTACCTTGGTTACTCCACTGAAATGTTGACTGATGGGAGGACTAGCCCTCCAATGGCAGAGAAGACACAGTTTAGTTCCACAGCAGATGCTGAGAAGATAAAGCAACCAGCAAAAGAAAATATTCCAGTGAAGCCAGCACTTCAGCCAGTTGTAAACTGCTCATCTCCCAAGTCCTTCCACAGCAAGTTGGCATCGTCAAACCGAGCACATCTGATTCTTGACATTCCCAAGCCATTGCCTGATAGACCCACACTGGCCTCCTTCTCACCCACTACCAAACCAAAGACCCTGCTTGAGCCACAGTCTCCACAGTCACCTGCTGGGTCCTGCAAAAAAAAAACCTCTTTTCCTGAGGCCCGATCCTCCAAGCGGGAGAATCAAACTGCTGGGTCTCCGGTTCCTGGTAAAGAGATCCCAACAGGACTTGCTAAGGAGAGCCCAGTGGAGAGTCCAGTCTCAAGGACAGGTGGCCAGGATGAGCCAGGGGTCACTAATCCAAAACTGAGGGAGTTGTCAGACGGCCGGCACCTAAGGTCTCCTGAAGGTACACTGCCCAGGTGCAGGGAGAGGATCACTGGCATCGCCTGTGTATTAGACAACCAACCTGGACTTTGCCCACTAGACCCCATCAGGCCGAGGTCTCCTACATCTATAACTGCCTTGGCACAGGTCTCAGGTGTGCATGGATACCCATCTCTTCTCTTCCCCCTTCTGTCTCCTGTCTTTGTGAACCGCCTCACAATCCCATCACATTTCTTTACGTCCAGCTTCTGGCCTGTCTCGTCTTGTCTGCACCTGTCTCGTTCCATAAGCCATCCCCTCAATGGTGAGACACTTCTTCAACCTAACATCTTTTTCTCAGTCTTTAATTTCCATTTCCTCTGGGTCTTATATCTGACGGTCCTTTTTAGCTGAACGTTTTGTAGACTTCAGCACTTCCATGTTTTCAGTCATACAGTTACCTCTAGGGGCTCAAAATTCTTTCTAATCAGTACTAAAAGCTGATGTACTGGGAGGGTTGCATCCCCCATGCCCCTCTCGGCATATCTCACCAGCAGATGAAGATGCAGGCTAGCACATGCTGGCTGAACCTAGCAAGCACAGATGATGGTGCCAGCGAAGTTATGCCAGGCAGCTCAGGCTTTACTCGGTTTATGTGCAAGTGTGCAGTGTCCAGAAGGGTTTACACACAATTTTCTCACATGAGATAAGGCTTGACCGAGGTGAGTTCCTTGCTGTAGTCACCTGCGAGAGTGAGAGAGTCTCTGCTGCTCTGGCTGTTTTGAGGATGTGTCTGCACACTGGGTACGCAATGCATGCGCAGGCCTAGCCTTTGGCTTTGAGCATAAAGAACATGGATTAATTTTTGAATAATCTCTAGTTTGGAGAAAAAGGTAGAAGGTGGGAAACTGTTTTACATGCTGCCAACAGCTCTTGGGTATGCTATGGCCCTGGTTTAAGGAACCTCGGTCACATTAAAACGATCGGGTAACTTCAAATTGAAGCAAAAATCCTGCCTTCCAAGGCAGGAAAAGCTCCAGTGGCAGAAACAACACAGTTTCGTCCCGCAGCATCTGCGGTGGGATTAAAACCTCCACAAGCTCCGCAAGTTCTTTTGCATCACACCCTGAAAGGAAATATGCCTTCCTAAAATACTCAGCTGAGTTGTGCTGGTAGGATGCTGGATGTTAGCCACTGCACAGATGCCTTGTGCCTTCAGGGAGCTGTACTGTGCAGTTTTTAATCCCTCTTGCTATGAGGATCTTATTCATATCTGAGAATCCTCTGATCGCTTACTTCTGTGGTGCTGGGCTGTTTTACCACTTACTGCAATGGTAAAGCATGATCTTTCTGCACCGAAGTATTGCAGAGAGATAATCTGGTTTTGATGCACCGAGTTTTCTTGTTGCATTTCTAGAGGGATCAAACACCCTGAGATTGAAGCACTCTTATGCAAAACAGGAAATGTGGAGCTTTGTCTGAGGGGACCTGCAGTCCTTATATCATAGGGTAGTGAACAGGACAGCGAGTGTACCACCACAGGGGTGAGGTTTCCTCCAGCAGCAGATGCAGCCTGGAGCTGTGGAATCTCATCTACACCAGAGTTGTACAGTCCAGTTGTCTGAACTCTGTAGATTGAGTTTGCTCTTCTAGACTTGAGAGTCAAGCTACATGTCAAATGGAGTTTGGTCAGTCACTAGGAATCTTTGGTGGTGGAATTAGCACAGCTAGTGCAGAGAGAGCAATTTTTCTGCAGCAGTGATTATTATTTTTTAAAAGCAGCTCCCAATACATAATGCACCCTTACAGGGTGTTTAGCAGCAGGATGATTTAGCACGGTGCATCCCCAGGTGTTTTTTTCCTCACCAGACAGCTGTCAGCCTTCAGCTTCTGGCAGACCACATTTCCACACAACTTTTAGTGGTAGATACTGGAAAAGGTGTTTAGATTCAACCTGGCCATTGCTGTGAACAATTTTCTATGGCTTCTGCGGATCATAATGTGGCAGTTTAGAACTCCAGGGCTGACAGAGACCTGTTCTGCTTCTGATTTGCTCTGTGACTTTGAGTTTCCATTCAGCTTTTCTGTCCTTCCATTTTCCTGCCTGTATAACAGCTGCAGATAAAAAGACTTAATTGTTTTTGTTAAAGCATTTTGACATCTACAGTTAAAATGCTGTTTATTGTTGCTGTGGTTAGTATTCTCTGCTAGTTTCTGACGAGCTCTGCTCTGCACACCCAAGAGGCAGAAAATGCCCTTCACTCGAGCATTTACAATATGTTTGTGACCTCTCTTCAGACTGGCTGCTCACAAAGCTGGAGACCAGCACAAAAAGCACAATCAGAGGAGAAATCCAGAAATGATCGTGAGAAGAAACAGCTGGGTTTAAAACAAAAGGAGGGGAGAGGGGGAGAAGCCAAACAAAAAAAAGAAAAAGGCCAGAATCTTGGACTGCACTGAAGCCCACTGTGCTCAAACTCTACAGGGCTGGGTGATTTGGGGAACAAAAAAAAACAGCTGGAAGGATTCGTTCATGCCTTTTTTCTTCTAGATGTGTTTGTTTATGTATAAGTAGATGTTTTTCTAGCTGTATTTGTTTACACATCATCTAGATGTATTCATAAAATTAACTAACATCCCCTCCAGCCTGTTCAAATATGACATTCTTAGAAGTGCAGAAATAATAGAGCTAATGTAATCAAGTTTTGTTTTTAGGTAACTAAATGAAGTTGAATGGCCTTTGTCCAGGCCCTTGCAAATTGAAGATAACTGCAGACTCTGTGTGTCTATGCTTTGTTCATGGTTTATGTCTAACTCACAAAAGTGTTGACTTTATTAAAACATTGCAGGCTTTCAGCTCTGATGCTTTGGAGATAATATATGGCAGAGGCAGGCAGAAGATGGTGTTCCTCAGTTGCTTGCTTTTATTTTTCATTTTTGAATTACAGTGTACCAGCAGCACATATGCTGGGTTGCTCAGAAATGTGGTTCTGTTGTGACTGAGTTTTTGTCAGCGTTCCTCTGGACCTCAGTCCTCACTAGAGAACACTGTAATAGTTCACTGTAATCCTGCATCCTCAGCACTTTGTACACTGTGCAGAAGAATACATTCTGGGGAGTGTGCAGATTTCTAACAAAGTGGACAATAAATAAGAGGCCCCTCAGATGAGTTCCTTTTGCCACTTGAAGCCTTAATTCAAACTTGAGTTTAATGATAATTGAGAATGGTGTGGGAAATCTGTGGCTGTCCTTGACTCTAACAAAAATTTGCAATTTGAGAAATAACATTGTTGACCATGGAGAGGCTAAAGACTGGAAAAATAGGAATGTTTAAAATAAGCAGCATCTCTAGATGATGTGAAGAAAGCTTATGTAGAACTTGCCTGTTTAATGACTGGCTTAAATGAGCCCTAAAAAATTGATGGAGAACTGTGTGCAGATGGTCTTTCATATATATATATTTAAAAAAAACCCAACATGTTTTCTTACCCAACTGTGAGACTGTGGATATTGGAGTGTGTCTGAGCCTTAATTTGGTTTTTGTTTCTTCCTTCCCTTCAGAGTCGTGCATTAGTGTGGAACAGTGTGAGCACGTGGTATCTGAGCTGCAGGACAGCATGCGCAAAGCCCTTCATCTTTACCGCACGGTGAGTGGCCTCCGACACGGGCTCCGTTACAGCCTGCGAGCATCGAACGTGCGTGCTTGCGGGCTCAAAGGCTTCTCTTGACTGGGCATTGCGTGACACAACCTGCCGCTTGTCTGCACCTTAAGCTTGAACTGGGGAGGCAGGAACTCCTGCTTTCCAACTTCTGGATTTTCCAGTGCCTTGCTACGGTGCTCTTAGGAAATCAATTAACTTTTCGGTCTGTTTAGCCTAACTGTAAACTGAAGATAACAGCATGCTGTTCTTTCAAAGGGGTATTAGGAATTATTTAATATTTATACAGTGTTTCAGAGATACAAAATATTATAGGAGCTTTAAACTTCATTATCCCCATCTGTTCTCTTTCTTTGATGCCTGGGAAAAGGATTAGCAAAAGGAGATAGCATGGGAATCCAGCTGTGAGAGGGAACAGGCAACCCACTCGCCTCTCCCACTCAGTGCCAGATCAGCGTTAGATGCAAGGCAATGTAACAGCTCCTTGTTCCTTTGCTTAGCACTGATCTGTCAAGTCTCCCATAATAAGCATGAAACTTCCACAGTGAGCTTCTGCCACATGGTCTTATGCAGCTCTGGCCTTAGCGCCGCATTAGCTCTCTGACCTGTCTCTGACTCTGGGACCATCTGGCAGACGGGAAGAAAAGGAGACTGTGACCCCATGCTGCACCTCCTTAGGCCCAGCAGAAGGGGAATGCTACCTGAAAATGTGCTTTCCATCTTCTCTGTCCTATTGGAGTAATGCCTCTGGATTTTGTGTGACCAGCAGCTTTGGGTGCGTGCCCGGCTATATAACTAAACTGGCAGCCTTGAACCTTGGAGAAAAGGACACTTGAGCGGTCTGCAAATCAGCATGGCTTCACTTCCCGTAAGGGCTAAAACTGCTTACTCGGTGCTCTGCCTAAACCCCAATGTGTCCTTTTTGTTTGGTTGGTTTTCCCCTCTATTTGCAGGTGTTAAATGATACGGAGTCTTCTACTGACAAAGATAAAATAGCAGGGCTCCTGACAGAAACGTTCTCCTTAATGAAGAAAGAATTGGACTCTCTGAAGGATGAGGAAGAGCTTCCAAAGGTTAAGGAG
Source organism: Jacana jacana (assembly GCA_013400555.1). Classification (NCBI taxonomy): domain Eukaryota; kingdom Metazoa; phylum Chordata; class Aves; order Charadriiformes; family Jacanidae; genus Jacana; species Jacana jacana. The sequence goes on from VZTM01020356.1 coordinate 154,041, forward strand.
GTACAGACGAAGCCACAAGATACCACCAGCCCACTGAATGAGGGATGTGGTGCCAATCCACCAAGTCCCAAGAGTCTGGGAGATGAGCAGACACTAGCTTTGCTGGAGCAGTACTCGGAGCTGTTGCTACAAGCTGTGGAACGACGGATGGACAAAAAGCTCTAAGAGGGGAGGCTTTCAAGTGCTTGTGAATACACGGAAATAATCCCAAGATGAGGACCACAGAGGGAGCTTCAGACCGATGCTGTCATCACACTAGTCTAGAGCTGGTGGGGAGACCTTGCTAAATTGATTTCCTCAGCCCCTACAACTGACTTGCTCTAATTCTTAGTGATGTGCTGGCCACAATTTTAATACTTTTTCCCCCCAATGGTCTTCAACTTCCTGTCTCTAGACAAAGTCTTGAAAGAGGAGTTTGGAGGAATTGCCTTGAAATTTCTTCATAGCCAGGAGGTCAGGATGTTTGACACCTAAAGAAACAAAGAAAATCCAGTTTATCCAAGAAATTCCGAACTGCTGACTAAAAACGGAGGAGTCCAAGTGAAGCCAATCCCTTCCTCTCCAAGGCTTCAGGAGAATCAAGAAGCAGACTTTTTATGGGTTTATTTATTAATTTATTTTTTCTGACTGTTTCTCTACGTCACATTTGTGGCTATTATCTTTGTCCTTTAACAAAAACTGTCAATCCCTTTGCCATATCCCAGCGAGAAACAATCTTTGTATAATGAACCCCAACAGGGAGACAGGCTGGAGTGTCTGTGCAATTAATGAACTGTTTTCTGCTTAAATCTCGTCTTGCTGTTTTCTTTTCCTGCCTTAGTTTTGTTACCTGGAGTAATCCTGCTGTTGTCATGACAACCCTGTCTGCTTTTCTCTTATCTCAAGTCAGTCCCCACACTGTATTTTATCTACGTTCCCCTCCAAGGAACGGCTCCGCAACCTGCGGGCCGTGCTTTGCTTTGGAGGTTACTTAACAAGTGGTATTTTTAATCTGGAATTTGATGTTATATTGATCCTTCAGACTGGGTTTTCTGCAGATGTTTTAAAAATGGGATTTAGGTAAAAGTATGAAAGTTTGTTTCAGCTACCTTTGATGGTTAGGAATTGGATATTGGCTTTGACGTTATTGTTACTGAGAAATTTAGAGTGATGATTTATTTGTTGAGAAGTGACATGGAAAAGCTGGTTTCCATCTCTTGGAGCGTAACTCTGGATTTGAGAGATCTTCAGTGTAATGGCTCATCCATGTCATTGGTTCATTTCACTGTGATAGGAAAATGTTTTCTTCTTGCTTTTCTAGGAAAATTGAATATTTACATCCCAAGAAAGCTGGGACTCTGTTGCCTTTTGTAAAGCTATTTCAACTACCCACAAAAAATAATGATTTCCCAAGAACTTTGAACAAGATATTTTGGGATGTGGTTACCACCATTGACCCTGCCCCCAGCCTCTTTTCTTTTCATAAATTTCCTGTCTGAGAAACAGAAAACCTTCATTTCTTGCATTGGTGTGTGCAATACTCTTCTCTTTCTGTGGAGTTTCTCTAAGCCCATGTGAACTTTGTGTTTGTTGTGGCTTAAAACTGTCCAGTTATGGTTTTTTGGTCAATGATAAGCTAAGAAAAAAGTAATTTTCAAACCAATGAATTCTTTAGCACCTTCCTCCTCACTCCTGCTCCTTTCTACAGCAGGGAAAGACGTACAGAATGCTTTATTTCTTCCTCTATCTAAAGTCTGTCGTGTATTTATTTTAAGGCAGTGTAATTCAAGCTTATAAAACTAATGCAAGCCACAAGTTTTAGGTGGGAGAGAGTGTTAGCATCTGTAGAAGTCACTCAAAGCCAACCAGACTGCATCGCCTGGGTCCACAGGTTACCGGCTTGAAGCAGTTTTCTTTCATTTTACTGTCCTGGCTGTCATCTCTTTGAAACCCTCCTACACTCAGAAATCTGGTCTGGCTCACTCCTCTCTGTGACTGCAGATCTGCAGTGCAGCCTTTTTTGTGCAGGGCTGGCCAGACTGGTGTAGGATGGCCTATTTCTTCCAGATAACTCCAGGGCTGAACAATCTGCAGTTCTGCTCTCCCCCTGACAGGCTTGCTGGCTGATCACCACTACCGAGTGCTTCAGGACTTGGCAATATGAGGAGTATTTTGAGAGTTTTCCAGCTGCTTCTGCCTGTAATTTAAATCTGCCTAATTGTGTTTCAGTTGTCCTTGCTAACCTTTCAGTTCTGTGGTCTTGTACTGAAACTTTGAAAGTATTATTTTCTGGTCCTGTCTTAGCTTTGCACTGTGCTGAATCAGCTGTGTCGGTCCCACGAGCAACTTCTCTTGAACAGGCAGGGTTTGCAAAGGAAGGCAAGTTGAAAACCAGAGAGGAAATTTCTGGCAGTTTCCTTGAGTGAAAAGGTGTGCTGCAGATGCTGTGAGTGGAATGTATGATGGCAGTCATGTTGGGTCTGTGATGCAGTTAGTTTGGGCCAAGCTTGCTTTTGAGGTGATTAGTTCCTCCACTTTCAGACTGTGAACATATGCCCTAGTATACAGGAAATGTCTTGCTGTACTGGGGCCACAAGACACTCAGGTAAAATAGCAGTCCCCTCAACCCAGGTATCTTTTGGTACTCATGATAGCGGTTTGAGGGTCCTTTGTATTACTTCCCTGTGCAATTTTATTCCATTTCGTTATTTAAAGTTTGAGGTAGTGACAAAAAAGGTCAGCGATGATACAGAAGAGCCAGTGGTGAGAATGAAATACCCATTAAGGTAAAGAGCAACAACCAGTGAAGCTGGCATAAAGATATGAAGCTCACAAATGAGTCACATCTGATTAAAAATCAGAGTGGGTTTTACTGCCTAGAATGGATTTTGCTTGGGTTCACAGCTGCATGCAGGAAACCAGAGGTAAAATCTGTTCAGAATGATGGAATGAGAAAAGTCAGGTAAGTAGATCAGCTGGAGAACGGTTGTGTAGTTTAAAATAAATTAGAATAGTACGTGTAGGATACACAGGAAAACAGAGTAGAGGTAGAAATAATCTTGGCCAGAGGAACACCAACTGGCCAGTACCTGTGAAAGTTACATAGTACAGAAAGGCTCCAGGAAGGTAGACTTAGGACTGAGATGGTGATCTGTAATTGAAGAATGGATTGGAAGGGGGTTGTTTTTAAGTGTGTGCTATTGAGCCTCTCGTTTCTTTGCTTGCTGTCCTCTAAGCAACTGTTCGTTCTTAACCAGCAACGTCATGAGCTGTTTGCCCAAGGCTTGGATGTTATGAATTTAGTAGATGTTGTTCAATACAGGAGATGCTGGTGCCACAAGTTTGTTGTTGAGAGGGGTGAGGAAATAGTGTTTATAATTTGAGACTGATCCAACTGATTCTTCCCGCTAACTTCCTATTGCTGGCAATAGGAAATATTCCTAAAAATTCTAGTTTACAGAACAAACAGAGCATAAATGCGTAAGATTTTGTTGCACCTTGTGAATATGTTTCACCACAGGCTGTCCATTGAGCCAGGTAGAGACAGACTGAACGGTAACTGCCTGGGAAGTGAAGAGGCTTGTGGGAGGAGTTAATAAACTTGAGCCTATCCCTCATACTGGTTTGTGTGGGTGTTAGCATAGGCACAAACAGATATCTGTATTAAGCAAGTTTTCTGTTTAGCATAAAGCCTGACAAAATAATTTGGACATACCCGTCCTCTTTACATACGTTTTGTCCCTTCCAACCCAACATTCCTGATTGAAATGAGAATAGTTGTAGGTTTGGGGTTTTTTTCTCCCATCTTGTAAGTAGTGTTACTTTGTCTGTGGAACCCCTTCTTTCATTCTTGGGCCCTCAGAACTGGTGCAGTGGGAAGGGCTGCCACCTGAGAGGGCAGCAAACGCTGTCTGATGTATTTCTCGCTGCACGCAGGCAGCGCCTTCCTCCTCCTCACCTTCTGCTGCATCCAGGAGCTGCACTTATGGGAGTCTGTGTTTCTTCCACCTCCTCTCTCAGGTTGTCCTCTCCTTTCCATGGGACCTTCCAGGTGATGGTTGGGGCAGGCCTTACACCAGCCCCCTCCCCAGTCCCCCATTTTGCAGACTCAGAGGAATCGGGACGTTTCTTTCTGGGAGTAGAAACATACAAACTTAATTTTTTTTTTTAAAAAAGAAATAATATGTATATAATTATATATAAGACAAAATGAAATACAGGTATTTAAACACCATTGGTAAATTCATGCATGCATACGGTGTCTCCCCCCGCCCCCACCCTTTTGGATATGTAGCATCCAGGAAACTAAATGACAAAAACCTCATTAAAAGTATGGGCAGGTCTCAGAGCAGCCCCGAGCGAGCAGGGCCTCTCCTCTCTGGGAGAGACCAGCGAGCCCCGCCTTTCAGATCCGGTGTGCCAGCAGCACCGGGGCTGGGCCTCGGCCTCTGCCTGCCTGCCTGGGCCGGGGGGCTGTGGAGCCAGGGGCCGTGCAGGGCCGCAGCGTTAGGAACAAGCCATGTCCCCTCTGCCTGTCAGCGGGCAGGAGACCCCTTCCCTGGGCTCTCCAACACCCTCCTCCTTCACACCTTGAAAAAACAAAACGAAATAAAAAAATATAAAATTCCCTCCTACTTTATTTATAAATGTGTGTTTTTATACTTTTGGCTCTAGGTAAAGTACTCCTTTAAGATGTCTTCTTTTTTTTAATTATTTGGGACAATAATAATAAAAATCGTTTGTTGGGGTTTGGTTGGTTGGT
>VZTM01020356.1:161714-213932 GCA_013400555.1 Jacana jacana
ACAACATCTCTCTCTTCCTCAACCGTTCAGGGAAGAAGCCCGATGCTGTGAATTTCTGGCTCGGCGAATCAGCTGCTGTGACATCTTGTACGTGTTGCATGGTGCTGTAAGTTTTCTGTCTGCTTTCAGCAGGGGTTTAAGTGGGCTTATTTTGAGTTGGTGGCTCTGTAGGGCTGTGTGGTATTTTCTGGCAAGGCAGTTCTGCTTCAATGTGCTTTTTTGCTGTCTTTCTCCCACACTTCTGCAGCCTCTTGCTGCTGTGTCTGGGTGCACCTACCTGGCCTTGTGTCAGGCAAGGCACTGATAATTTGTTTCATGGTTTTCATTTGATACAACATTGTATTGTTACTTTCCACTCTCACTGGCTGCAGGAGGAGAAAGCAGCCTGACAATGAGGACGAGCTGATGCTTTCTGTTTACTGTTTCTGATGTAGAGTAGAAAACAATGCTGATTTTCTCTCTTTCTTCACATCTCTTCTTTTTCTCAATCCTAGTGCATAAAGATCATTATGAGAACTTGTACTGTGTGATATCTGGAGAGAAACATTTTCTGCTGCATCCACCGAGTGACCGTCCCTTCATCCCATATGGTACATCGTTTACTTTGCAATGTATCTGGAAGCTGGAGGGAGGGGAGACTAAAACATTGGAAAATATGAAAATGGAAACAGAGATAACATTTTGATGTCTGTGCAGTGTCACACTTTCCAGTGTGAACAGAAATCTCGGCTATGTTGTGCTGCAGGGAGTTTTTAACACAAGCTTTATTCTGAGGTTAGGTTTTTATGTCCTGTCAAGTTCATTGCTTCTCATGTGGCAGTCTCTTCAGCTTTTGAATATTTAAAGTATTTAAGTATCTTTTCAGTATTGCAGTGTGTCGTTGTTGATGTTTGACAGGTTTGGATTCTGCTGCTTGTTCTTTTCGCTAGGAAAAAAGACAGAATGCTGAAAAACAAGATGTAATTTTAATGAAATATTTAGGTTACTAACTGAATCTCTGAAAACTGGAGAGATGAAAAAAGAGATTCTTATGGCAGCATTACTTCACTTTGCTCATTTTCTGTTTCTTTATATTGCTTTCCTGTGTGTACAATAATAGCTTGTTGTGTTGCAGCGTCACCTAGAAGATGGACAACCTAACTTTATGCCTCATAAAATTACTTTATTTTCCCATTCCTTGACTTTCAAACCATCAGATTAAGTGATTGCAGAGTGCTATATGACACTAATATAATTTTGCCTAGGTATGTGTGCTGATAAAATATCTTATTTATACTGGGTTTTTTTTTGTTTAGAACCTTGAAATCATAGAATTGTAGAATAGTTTGACTTGGAAGAGACTTTTAAAATAATCTAATCCATCCCTCCTGCCAGTCACTTGACCAGCTTGCTCAAAGCTCTATCCAACTTGACCCTGAACACTTCCAGTGATGGGGCATCCACACCTTCTCTGGGAAACCTTGGTATAAAGTTCTGTTCTGTCTTTCTAATAAGCCCCCTTTATATATTGAAAGACAGCAATGAGGTTTAACCAGAGCCTTCTCTTTTCCAGGCTGAACAACCCCATCTGTTTCAGCCTGTCTTCGTAGGAGAGGTAGTGCCATATGTATGTGACTGTATGAAATACATGTATATAACGAGTCATACTTTGTAAAACAAGTTCCTGTTAAAGAACAGAACAAAGATAATGCTTACATTTTGTAGTGTGTAATAAAAAGACAACATCTTTTTGAACAACAAGCTGATGGAGTTAAACTCTCTCAGAGAAGGGATTAGAAACCCACATGTGCCAAAGCAATGAAGAAAACCTGCAACCTGCAGTACTTGAAGCAGTCCATGAGCCTTATCAGATAAAATTAGAAGTGAAAGGCTGGCCACAAGTCAGTAATAGCTCTTGTGAGTGCTATCTTGCCAGACATCCCTAAGAAGAAAGGGCACATTGTAGAACAATGTGTAAGTCAGGGATGTATTTGTGACTTCCAAAAGGGAAACAAGACAGTTACTGGAACAAAATAGGGCCAGGAGTAAAATGACTTTCAAGGAGAGTAAGTCCTGTGAAGAAAGAAGGCTGGAATTCCAAATGCAGTTCAGTATTCAGACTGATTTAAAAAAAAATAAAATAAAGAAACTGGTTAAATATTGAAATGGACAAAGGGAAGGAAGGACAACGAGGACAGTAAGTTGAAAATGTGTATTTTCTTAATTATTTTACTTGGTGCAAATGTGACATGCCTTGCCATTAGTTTCTCTGAGTACTACTATGATTTATGCCATTGAATTCTTTCTGTGGTTGCAGAGCTCTATCAGCCAGCAACCTACCAGGTATCAGAAGATGGCTCATTTGAAATTGTGGATGAGAAGAGTGAGGAAAAGGTAAAAAGAATCTAAAGAACACAATCAATACAGTAAAGATAGTTTTGGATACTGCTGAGCCCTCAAACTGAGCATATTGATTATTGCTTAGAAATCCTTCATTATTGGAAAGAGAATGCCCAGATATTTCACTTGTGTTTTACTATTTGTAAAGCATACATAGGTCCCAGAACAGATTTGTACTGCACACCTGAAACCATTGATACCATTAACTGTCTTTCTTGCACAAAACAAATACATCCAGTGAAGGACTTTTAAACCAATCAACAAAGCAGGAACTGATTTCACTAAGACTGAAATAGACTCCTCTGCATTCACTTTCTTTTTGCCCTCTGCTCAGGGTTAGATTTTGCTTTATAGCAGTACCACGCACTGCAATGAAACATTTGGTGCTCAGTGGAGTTAAATCCAGCTGGTGGCCAGTCACAAGTGGTGTTCCTCAGGGCTGTGTTGGGGCCATTTCTGTTTAATATCTTTATTGATGATCTAGACACTCATATAGAGAGTACCATCAGTAGGTTTGCAGATGACNTGGAGCGAGGGCAGAGGAGGGCAACGAAACTGGTGAGAGGCCTGGAGAATAAGTCTTATGAGGATCGATTGAGGGAGCTGGGACTGTTTAGTTTGAGGAAGAGGAGGCTGAGAGGAGACCTCATCACTCTCTACAACTGCTTGAAAGGGCATTGTAGAGAGGTTGGTGGTGGTCTCTTCTCACGGGCAATTAGCAATAGAACAAGAGGGAATGGCTGCAAGCTGCAGCAGGGTAGGGTTAGGCTTGACATTAGGAAAGAATTCTTCACAGAAAGAGTGGTCAGTCAGTGGAATGGGCTGCCCAGGGAGGTGGTGGAGTCGCCATCCCTGACTGTGTTTAAGAGTCGATTGGATGTGGTGTTGAGGGATATGGTGTAGGGGAGAACTTTATAGCATAGGGCTGATGGTTGGACCCGGTGATCCCAAGGGGCTTTTCCAACCTGAATGATTCTATATCCATTTCAAATAATAATTTTTATGTTCATAGTAGTAGCAATATGTATTTGATTACAGTCTATAGACCTGGAGGCACTTTACAAAAACTCAGTAGTCTTTTGTATCTAATCACTTTCCTTTTGTCTCTGCAACATGTGACAATGCTACTGCTGAACTTGAGCTGGGGCTTTTTCTCTGTTTCCAGAGTGGTGAGATTCTGAAGTGGTGCTCATGGGATCTCATGGGAGTGTGCTATGCAGTAAGGTGGAGTGCTGAGGTTTATAACTCTGTAGGGCCCAGAAGAAATTAATCAGGCAAAAGGGATTTCCCAGCAGGAAGAGGAGTTTTAGCTGCTGGGAATAAAATTAGACTAGGGCTTTAGAAGAAAGGAATTTCTAAAAAGAGTAGTGCAGATGAAATAGTCAAGTACTGATTACAGGAGGAACAAGTGACTTAAGCGGCTGAAGGTGTTTTCAAAGTATGCCATGACACTGGAATTTCATGTCTGACATTTAGCATCTTTTTCCTCATTAGAAATGCTTTGTTGGAGGCAATTTTTTGCATCCTTGCCCTTTTCTGAGTTGAATGTGGAAAGCTATGTAGCTGTACATGTTTTGCAAGGCAAAATACATATTGATAAGTTGGCAAGTTTGGTTACCAGTTGTTTTTCTGGAAGCTTGGTGGAATTTTTGGCCAGGGTCAGCACCATATACCTATTCTTCTGCTTTTAGGTGCCCTGGATCCCCCTGGACCCATTGAATCCGAATCTGGAACGGTATCCAGAGTATGCTCAGGCAAAGCCTTTGCAGTGTACAGTGAAAGCTGGTGAGATGTTATACCTGCCTTCTCTCTGGTTCCATCACGTTCAGCAATCGCATGGCTGTATAGCAGGTAAAATGCACAGTATTTCCAGATATGTTTTTGAACTGTGGTGGGTGTGCAGCCAGATACCCACAGGAAAGCAGAATGGAGACCAAAGGTCCTTTTAAGATCATTTATCTCCCCTCATGAGCAATCCTGACAGATGCCATGGGGCTACCTCCTTGCAGTATCATGGAATTGCCAGAGTTGGAAGGGACCTCTGGAGATCATCTAGTCCAACTCCCCTGCTAAAGCAGGATTGCCTAGAGCACATCACTCAGGAACTGCATCCAGGCAGGTCTTGAAGATCCCTCGAGAAGGAGACTCCACAACCTGTCTGGGCAGCCTGTTCCAGGGCTCTGGCACTCTCACCGGAAAGAAGTTTTACCTCATATTTGAATGGAACTTCCTGTGTTCCAACTTCTGCCCATTGCCCCTTGTCCTGTCACTGGGAACTGCTGAGTCCAGCTTCATCCTCCTTCAACCCACCCTTTAGATACTTGTAAGCATTAAAGAGGTCTCCCTCAACCTTCTCTTCTCCAAGTTAAAGAGTCCCAGCTCTTGGAGCCTTTCCTCATAAAGGAGATGCTCCAATCCCTTGAACATTTTTGCTGCCCAACACTGGACTGTCTTCAATAGTTCCATGTCTCTCTTGAACTGGGGAGCCCAAATTTTTTGCTTATAATTCATAGCATTGTTGACAAGTACTAGGGATATAGTAGAAGAATAAGTCTTGACTAGTTGTCAAGACTGGAGAAGGATAGCTAATTCAGTGATCATGATCCTGTTTCTGTTCATGACATGGAGCTAAGCAGTTTGCCTAGCCTGCTCATCTGCATACCTTTCACAGAGACACTGCATAGTGTGCATGCCATTATCACACCAGCACAAAAGGTCTGTGGGAAGAAAAGGAAACCAGAAATGTATGGGTTTTAGGCATGAATGTAGACACAACATGTGGTGTGAGCTGGAATCTGCTCTGACCCAGACCTCTTACTTTGCTAATAAGTCTGTGCTTGTGTTTCTGTTCCCCCTCACTTCTCAAAAGACGTGTCATCTCTTTCTTTGTAGGATTTAGCATCATCTCTCTTTATTTTTTTTTTCCATCTCCAAGACAGTTCCAGAATTTCAAGCATTGCTCATTTGGTGCAGGTGAAGGGGTGGGGATGGTGCAAAGTATTATTATTTCATGTAAGTTTTGCAAGGTTTGAGGAAGAGGTTTTTGTTGTCCTTTACCTGAAATAATCTCCTCTGTCGAAGTAGAGTAAATAAAGTATTCTGAACAACAGAACATTAGTATTTGTGCAACACTGCAAATACTGAAAGGCAATTTTTTCCCGAGTATTTCTGATACAGTGATAAAAAGACAAACTAGCAGTAAAGCAGTATTTCTCATTCTCTTTTCCCAGTACTACTGCATCACTTAAAGATTTTTTTAGAAAAAGTAGTTTCTTCAAGTTGCAAGCCCCCAGACACTCTCTTTTTCTCTGTCTAGCAGAAGTGCTAAAGAATTGCCGAGTTTGTTTGGCCTTTGGTCTGTTAATTGTACTGCAGTCTGAATACACTTGAAAAATCAATATTGTCTGGGTCTGGTCCAGCAGATGACTGAAGCTAGAGTGTATCCTCCAAGAACCATTGGTACGATGTTATACTGCTTGGCTTTTTTTTCTCCTAGCAGACATACACCAAAATTAAAATGAGAAGCCAAATTAAAGTACTGTCTAATTGAACACCATCGTGAAGCAGTGGTGAATTTGTGATCCTTCTCATGCTCAGAGAAAGAGAAGTTCCCATCTAGATATGAAAGTTTGCAGTATATTTGGTATTTTTGGTCTAAATAGAAGCATACATGCTCTGTTCCTAAAATTTTTGCCAGCTTCTGCTCCAAGGATTCCCCAGTGTAGTGTCTGAGGAGGAGCTGGTTTGGGTTAAGACAGGGTTGCATTGGCAGCATTATTAAAGAACTCATAATGTTTGCTTATATTATTTTTGGTGGTAGTCGGAGATTTGCTCATTTCAAAGTTCAGTCTGTAATAAGGAAAAGCCAAACTGTGTAAAGCACTCTATGGATGTGTTTGTAAATAATTAGATTCTAGCCTTAGGAGTGTTTTTCCTCTTTTTGTCTCCTCAGTGAACTATTGGTATGACATGGAATATGACCTTAAGTACAGCTATTATCAACTACTAGATTGTCTCACAAAAGCCCTGAAAGTGTCATAGCAGAGGTGGGGGACTCGAGCTTGGGATCTTTCTCTCTGGTGTGATACAATCATCAGCATCTGTGACTGGAGTACAAACATGATTTAAGTGAAAGGAACTGAACACTAAATTATCATCACGAGCGTCTGTCAAATGGGTCATGGCTATTTTGCTTGATTTCAGAGTCCAGATCAATTGGCCAGGTTCTTTGGCTTGTAATAGAAAGTTTGACAATGGCATTTTTAGGTCTTTGCATGTTGCCTTAGTGATGGTGAGCAAAGTAAAGTTTGAAGGGAGGCAGTCCAGCTTTTGGAAATCCCAAACAGAAGCCATAACTCTTTGGATCTACAGACTGTTTTCATAACAACCCAAGTGACAAGGAAGAATCTGCTCTGCCACCCACCAGCGCATCAGGCTGCATCAGTCCAACACATGCACTCTGCTTAAGGCAAAACTCCTGTCCAGCTGTAATTCACTAAGTTCGGTGACTGTGGTGTTTTGATGGTGAGAAATTACAACTTCTGCAATAAAAGGTCAGTTTAAAAGCTTATTTCTGTACTAATTTATTACTTTTTTCCCCCAAATGATATGATGGGTGGAGAACATCTAGGAGGACACGCAAAAGTTAATGCTGGCGATTTTCAATGTTAAGCTACATGTTTTTATACCCTTATTTATTTATTTATTTCCACCATTGTGTTTAAATGTATCTGCATTCTCTTACATCCTGAGTGATGATTTTAGAGTTGCTTTGCCAGCCCCACAATCAGTCTGTACATCATCTATGGCCTCATGGCATGATACGTGATTCTGCAGCTCGTAGGCTTATTGATTGTTTTAATTCCTTTGCCATCAATTGACACCTATCACATAGTCAGGTGAGTTCTGTGAACCAGGAGCCCTTTTCTGCCATCTTAATTCCCATTTTTATTTCCACAGACCAGGATGAGCTTACTCACGTGTCTGAAACCCATAGGGTAAGACAGAAGGCTATTAAGTACACAGATGTTGCAAGCTTGGTATTGTTCTTTATGAAAACCAAAAGTTGGTATTTATTGTCAAATCTTCAGACAGTTCCTTAGAAACGGCAGTGATATGGAGGGAAATACATTTTTCAGGTGTTCATTAGGAAAATACGGATACCCTTTAGACAAGATTAATTATTGTGAAGAAAAAATATAATAATTGTTTGTTTCTTTTGTTTTTGAAAGAGACACGTTTAAAGCACAATGCATCATTTTACCTTGTGGTGCTTGTCCAAAAGTTGCTGAAAACTCCTGAGCGATTGAGGGCAGCCTTTTTTTCACAGCTCGATTAAGATGTCAGGTTACCTCAGGTTTTCCAGCTTGTTTGTGTTCACTGCTCCTTGGAAAAGGTGCCCAAGCCAGTTCTGCCGTCAAATCCGGACTTTTCCACAGTCAGAAGGAAAGGCGATTTGAATATCTCTTTGTCACTTTTGGGTTTTTGATTTAGTCTCTGTGTGTAATCAAAAGTAAGATCACACTTGGGGAACAAATGACAGCTCGTCTGTATGCGAGTGGGTGGTGTTATCGTACCACCTTTTAACTCCACCTTTTAACCCCGGGTGTCCGGAGGGAGGCGTGTCCTGAACTACATCTCCCAGCAGCCCATGCCAGCCGACTGAAGGAAGCCGTCACCGTGGTTCCTCCTGGACTTTGGGCAGAGATTTTAAGTCTGAGAAGCGACAGGCTCCTGGCGATCCTGTTCCACGCAGCCTGTGTCTCGCCACAAACCAAGAGCAGCTCCTCTCCCCACCCGCAGAGCTGGGATGTCAGTGCAGGTGACGGTTCTACCTTCCCCCAGGTGTCTGTTCGATGACCCTGTACAGATCTGCGTGGCCGGACTCCAGCCACAGCAGGCGGTTACCCTCCGCGCCAGCCTGGTGGATGAGAGTGGGGAGCTTTTCCAATCCCATGCTTACTACAGAGCTGGGAGCAGTGGAGAGCTGGACCTCAGCTGCTCCCCTGCACTGGGGGGCAGCTATTCAGGAGTGGAGCCGATGGGGTTGCTGTGGTCCCTGCAGTCCAAAACGCCCTATAAGCGACTGGCAAAGAGGAATGTCCTGACCCCTTTCTGTGTGGACTTGGAAGTATATGAGGGCCATGGGGACATGAACCACTTGCTGGGAAAATGCACCAATGAGCGATGGTTTTTAGGAGAGGGGGTGAAGAGGATCTCGGTCAGAGAAGGTCGTCTGAAGGCAACCCTCTTCCTCCCTCCTGGTGAGTTTTAATTCTGTTCTGGTTTTCCAGGTGTGACTTAACACCATGTATCATGCCCTGTGGCCCCTGGATGCACTCAGCAACTCAGAGAAAATACTCAGCTAATGGTTCCCTCTGCCTGTGCTTGGTCCAGCTATTTTGGATCCTCACGGCTAGGATCTTTGGATCCTCACATTGTTGGATCTAGGGAGGAGCAGGCATTGCCCTGGCAGGTGAAGTGCTGAGGCAGGGGGCTGCAGGGAGGGCAGCAGTGGTAACATGAAGCATGTCCTGTTTGCTCTAGCTGAATGGAGGTCAGGACCTCTTCTGCAGTGAGAGGTCTGGGGAAAACTGTGTTTATTTCCTAGCTCTTCTGTTTAGCTGACAGGACAGAGGCCCCTGGTTTTTGGCAGAGCTGTGAGGTGTGATGGCTCCAGCCATGGAGCGAGGAATGACAAGGTGTGGTGGGGCTGCAGCCAGCCTAGGCTGCTCCAACAGATGCCACAGACCTTCCTGCAGGGTCTGCACTTGTCTCTCTGTCTCTCTTGTTGGCTATGGAAAAGGCAAAGAAAGAAGTGTCCACTTAGCTGAGCAGCTTAACTGCCATGGATACTTAGGAGATGGGAGACAAATGAGAAAAGCAAGGTCTTTAATTAAACAGGTGCCATATTCCACAGCTCCCTATGGAAACAGTGCTGAGACCAGATCCTGTGTAAAACTGCTCTGAGCCCTGAACTGTTCATGTTCCTTGAGCAGCACTTGAATGTGGATATCTTGGTCAGTAATGAATAAAAAGTCCCTTGTAGCTGCTGTGACACCAAATCTTGTAAGGTAACTTTGGCTATAAGAATGGGCAGAGCAGCAGCAGGAAAGGAAGGTCCTATGGCTACAGGAGGAAAACTGAGAAGCCCAGGAGCAGTTACTCAGATCAGACTGAAGCCCAAATTGGCATAGGTCAGTGCTGGCATTTGTGGGTGCATTTCATAACTCAAGTATTTCCTCCCTGGAAAATATCTTAGCAAAGTTCCTAAAGAAGTGCAGCTCATGCAGCAGTACTGTTTATTCATCAATCCCCAATGGCCTGAGAACATCTAGGCCAACTTCAGCTGAAATTCATGGTGGGAAAAGGATGCCCGGTGGATGAGAAGCTCAACATGAGCTGGCAATGTGTGCTGGCAGCTCAGAAAGCCAGCTGCGTTCTGGCGTGCTTCAAAAGAAGTGTGGCCAGAGGGTCAAGGGAGGTGGTTCTGCCCCTCTTCTCTCGTGAGACTTCACCTGGAGTACTGCACCCAGCTTGGCTCTTGAAGATGATCAGAGGGCTGGAGCACCTCTCCTATGAAGACAGGCTGAGAGAGTTGGGGGTGGTCAGCCTGGAGAAGGGAAGACTCTGGGGAAACCTTGTAGCAGCCTTCCAATATCTAAAGAGAGCCTACAGGAGAGCTGGAGAGGGACTCTTGATCAGGGATTAGAGTAATAGGACAAGGGGTAATGGTTTTAAACTGAAAGGGGGGAGGTTTAGATTAGATATTAGGAAGAAATTCTTTACTGTGAGGGTGGTGAGGCACTGGAACAGGTTGCCTAGAGGAGTGGATGCCCCATCCCTGGTGTTACTGTGGGAGGTGTTACTGCCCATGGCAGGGAACTTGGAACTCAATGATCTTTAAGGTCCCTTTTAACTCTAACCATTCTATGATTCTATATGAACTTCTGATAGTGAGTTCCTAAGAGAGGGAAGAGTCACCCAAATTAGTGTCCTTGTGTGTGTGCCTGAGAATGAGAACCTCCAAGGAAAGCTTCAGAGGATGATTTCCTTCTGATATCTACTGTCCTCATATGTGCTGAGGGGGCACTACTAAAAGAACAACTGTAGAAACTTTTCTCATTTAGTGTAAATATAAATATAATATACCCACTCATCCCTTTCATTGCAGGACCCGGTCCATTCCCTGGACTTATCGACTTGTATGGATCTGGAGGAGGTCTTGTTGAATACAGAGCAAGTCTTCTGGCTAGCAGAGGCTTTGTGACTCTGGCTCTTGCTTACATGGCCTTTGAAGATCTCCCTGCTATGCCAGAGATTCTTGAACTGGACTATTTTGAGGAAGCTGTAAACTTTTTGCAGAAGCAGGAGCAGGTAAGAGACAAATTATGATGCTCATCCTGTTGGAAACTTTTCCGGGTTTCTAATTTGAAATGCTATATGTCATTGAATGTGGTTCTGAGATGTTAGAAGGAGACAGCATTGAAAGACAGCATGATGTGGGAGACGGAAAAACATGGGCCTCAACCCCAATTTTGCAGATAGCTGAATAGCTGGTTTTGCATAGCATCTTATGGCAGCACATAGAGTGTTGTGCAAACCACTGTTCATGTAAGATTAAATCAAAGTAGTTCCTGAATGAGAGGGACAAAATAGCTCAATTTTTTTTCCTTTCCTTTTGTGTCTTTCAAGATTTTAGAAGAGAAAAAAAGAAATCCATTGTCTTTTTTCTACTATTTCATGTTATAGGCTTTTGATTCTGAGATTCAAAAGACAGTAATAAAACACTTTAACAACAGAATCCCTTATGGTTGTAGCACTGTAACATGTGCTGGGGCTGTATTTGAACAAATGTGGGATGGGAAGGACACTTTTTAGTAATATATCATTATACTTAAAGCAAAAGAGGCCAAGACAAATCAAGTAGCGTTTAAACTGTGAATGGAATGCTACTTAATGCAATATTCATTTCACAAAGTTGTTTATTTTCTAGCACGTGGACACCAGGAATGTAGCCAGTGTAAGAGCAGAGTTCAGTCTTGCTTGTTTGTCTTGTTCCTCATGGAGTTCTGAAACTTCTAGAGTATCTTACAAGACACACATTACAAAATGAATTTATGTGAAGAGCCTTCACTTTAAATAAGTTGATTTAAACAGTTGTTGGGCTTACTCAGCCTCAAGTGTAATGAACCTTATGTGTTTCATGACAAAGCAGATGATAAAAAAGCAATGTCATGAAAGAAAATGAAAGTAAGCCCATGAAAAAGTGGTTTTCCAAAGGGCATCTGGGGAGAGAAGACTGAGGGGGTTTGGAGGCAGTAGAAGATACAGTACTGAGAGCTAGTGCCTTGCCAGGGTGTGGAGGGAGCAAAGAGGCATCTGTAGAGGTTACCAGGAAGAAAAAAATATTGCAGGAGGCAAAATGAGCCCCCTGAGCTGTAGGGGTCTGTCTTGTGGAGGCTCAGCAGAGGGACAGATATGGGAGTGATGTAATCTGAATATAGGTGAAGGGTAAAATATGGGCGGTCTTAGTTGGCTGAGTGAGGAACCAGAGCTGAAGGTGTTATGTCAGCCCAGGAAATGAGAAGTAGTTGATAACGATTGTTTCATAACTGTGTTTCAGGTGAAAGATACTGGTATTGGTGTTTTGGGCTTGTCTAAAGGAGGTGATCTAGCCCTTTCCATGGCCACATTTCTACCTGGAATCAAGGCAGCTGTCAGCATATCTGGAAGTGGTTTTAATTCTTTTATTCCCCTGCGGGGGGATGGCTTCACTGTTCCTCCCCACCCGTATGATTTAGGGAGGATGAAGACCAGTGACGGATCTGGCCTAGTAGATTTTTCAGATGTTCTGGATGATCACAGGGACCCAGCGACTTGGGATTGTCGCATTCCCATGGAGAGGTCCTTGGCAAAGTTCCTCTTCCTGTGTGGACTGGACGACACAAACTGGAAAAGTGACCTCTATTGCCAGGATGCTGTTCAGCGCCTTCAGCAGCATGGACGGGAAGTGCAGTTTTGCTCCTATTCCGGAGCAGGACACCTTCTGGAGCCACCATACTTGCCTCTGTGCCAGGCTTCCATCCACAAAGTGCTTGGGGTATTTGTGCATTGGGGAGGGCAATGGAGAGAGCATGCCAAAGCCCAGGAAGATGCATGGCACAGGATACAGGCCTTTTTCTGGCAACACTTGATGGACTCAGACATCCCTAAGAGTAAGCTGTAGTGGAAGCTGTCAAAGATGCTAACCAGAGCTGGTATTTCAGCTCTCACTGGTGCTTGGAAACTCACTGAAAGTTTCCTGGCCTGAGTTCTTCTAAACCCCACTGTTACATAGTTGTTTATTTTAATTTCCCATTTTTCAGTTGAATTCTAGTTGTCTTCTGGCCCCAGCTGCAGTGTAGATTGGCATCATCTGATCTGCCTGTATGCTGTAGTCATCTGAGAAAAACCCACCATCCCATCACGTGGATTGCATTTGTACTGAGCTATCTTTGCCCTCAATCTCAACACATCTCCTTTGGTAGCAGGGAATAGTCTTGTAGGAGGAGTTTCTCATCGACTTGTTTAGTCTTGCACCTTTAACTAACCTAGATGTAAACAGCAATTTCATGAGACAGCACATCAGTACACTTACCTTTCCTCCTGATATATAATTTTCTCACAATTCTTAGTAAAAGGATTGCGGCAATTCTCATCTCATCTGAGTAAGGAGCCACTGTTCTGACTTACTCTGAAGTACAGTGCTCACATTTTTTTTCTAGTACCTCAAAAACCAGAAGTGACTCTTACCCAGGTTACACTGGTTGTGTCTGCTGCTGACTCCAGAGAAGTTACATATTCGGGTAAAGTTTCCACTGCACTACTCAATAAATGCAATGTGTTTCTGAGTATGCACAGTTCTCTTGAAGTTATCTGAATGAAGCCTTCCAATGTCTTTATTCCTATAAATACACAGGCAACAATCCTGTGTATTCACAAGCTGCCACATCGCCTGGCTGAAGAGTTTCTCTACAGAAATCCTCATTGCCTATCGGTATGAGGAGTGGGGGAGTTTGCTGTAGGGGTGTGCACTATGCTCAAGATGGGGGTGATGTAGATGTACCTGCTTTTGAATGTTGAAAATCCGTTTATCCCTTCTAGAGGAAGAAGCCCTGTGGAATGGGCTGTCTCTGCCCTCTGCTGTGGGCTCAGTGACAGCTGGGAGGTACCACTCTTCAGAGAGGACTGACCTTGCCTTCTGGGGAGCACGTGCATTATCTCACCCTTTACTGAGCTCCAAACCTGCCAAGAGCGACTGTGATCTCCCTAGTGCGTTTGTGGGAGAGTGGCGTACAGCAGCTTGCTGGCTTTTTCTAGATATCAAATGGTATCAGCTGAGCAGATTTTACCTCCTGGAGCAGTCAAGGCTCCCATTCTGACCACAGAAGCCAGCAGGGGCTTGGGGGTCTGTGCCTTTGCTGAGGCAGCACAATCTTGCCTTTTAGAGAACAGTAGTCCCCAGTTTCCAATTCCTGATGAGACATGAGGAACCTGGATGCTGCTGAGGGCAGAACCTCAGTTTTTTTGCTTCAAGGAGCAAAGGCTACTCAAAATGAGCTTCAAAGGACTGTAGACTCTTTCATGCAATATATCCAATGCAGAGTGTGCCCCTTCATTTACTTCCGATTTTCCTGCTGGAGCCCTTCCTCAGAGTGGTAGATGGTACCTGTTAGCTCCAAGTGTGAGCAGTTGGAGTGGGTGGGTCTCGCTCCTGCTCACCTGTACTAGTCGTCCATCAAGTGTTCTGCTATTACCTCTTCTTAATTTCTGTTTCCCCCCCCCCGTGTGTCTATTTCCTGCATGGACTGTGGTTCTTCCAGATCTTTAGTGAGTGGGTAGGACCTGGCAGAAGAGCGATGTGATGCAAGTAGTGAAATCAAACACATTTAAGCAGTTCAATCTGAGTAAGGGACATTGTCTTTCCCTCCATTTTTCTTTTTTATTGAAGCAGTGAAACAAAACTGGGTTATCCATCAAGTTTGTGTCAGACTTGGGGCACAAGGCTGTGGTGTGAGTAACTTTGTTCTTTTGTTTTTACTGAACACAGAGAGGCAAACTTTCTCAGCCTTCAATTGGCAGTTTACACATCTCTACGTTGGATTACAAGGTTGTGAGCCTCTTGGAAAGTACATTTTCTTAAGCTATAGGAAACTACCATTCAAAGGAAAAATACTTTCCATTGGTAAATCAACAATGTGGTCAGCGATGCTTTTGTACAGTGTTATGTCGTCACATTCAGCAATCGGGTTCAAGGGAAACTGTGTTGAAACTAGAGGATGAAGGGAGCTGACTGGTGACTCCACTGATGACAAGAGTACATAGGACCTCTTTGTTTTTGTGCTCTGGAATGAAAGCTTTGCTACCTAGTTAAAAGCCCTTTATTTTTCACTTGGATGGAAGCTGGCAAGAGAGACTGAAAATGCTGATTTAGCTGAGCAGCTCTGCGCCACATGCAAACAAGAAAATGTACCAGCCGACCCAGTTGTGCTGGGAATTCTTTTTAGATCAGCTGGCCTTTTTCAGTTAAACTCAAGTTTAAAACTTATCTTCAGGAAACAGAAACTGGAAACCGAAGGGAGAGTAATATCAAATAATTGCAAATGGTCTAACTTCAATGAAATGCTTATGCCTGTTCTTGAACGTGTTCTTCAGTGTTTTGCTGAAGACTTTGACCACTGAACATTTCTTCTGCTGAAGAGGTGATTTAGACAAATGGGTCTAAGGTCACTTTTTTTTTTCCAAGTTAGTGGCAAAAATTCTATAATTGCAGCCTGTAGAGTCACCATGCTTTATATAATTTCTCCAGGCTTACAGAGTACAGATGACATTATTCAAGAACAATGTGAATGTTATTTAATTAAAGATAATTGATCTTTAGCTGCCAAAGAGAGCCTGTGCCAAGCACAACTAACTGATAAAACTAATAAAGATTGGATGGGGAAAGCTGTTCTCGTAATCTGCTTGTAATTGGAAAGTGCTTCAGGTAAAATAGAGCATCAAAGGACTAACTTGAACTGAAAGGTCTCAGCTCGATGCTGACATCAGTCATCCCTTTGTTTAGCACTTTGTGCTATGCATCTATTAGGAGAATGAGAAAAGCTTGTGACAAGTCTCTTAAGAAAGCCCACAGGTAAGCTGCTATGAACAAATTTATTATAAGTAAACAGTACATCCTGCAGTGCTCTGTTGGGGCAGGATGATTTCCCTGACTAATTTGGAATCAGGCAACAATATAGAGATTGCTGATTGGCCAATGTGTTATTAAAATTTTCCTTCTGCTTCAACTAGTAATCTCTCTACATAGAGAGGAGACTACCCCAAAAAGAAGAGAGCTGGTAAGAAGCAGCATGTCCTTGAGTAGAATGTCTCTAAACTCTACTTCAGCCTTACTGCCCAGACTCCACGAATCTAAAACAATCTGGGTGAATGCAATCTAAGTTATGTGAGGCATATATAGAATTATTTTAAATTAGGTGTCCCTGAAGCAGGTTACAGGCTGTTTGCACACTAAGACCTTTGGACACATATTATCCTTTGCATTCTGTATCACAATGCAGATGATTTTCTCTATGTAGCTGCATCCTGCTGTCCTATCTACTCAGTAACCCTCCATGAAAAGCTCCAGGGATTCCAAGCAGTTCAGAAACATACAGGCACTGTGTGAAGCAGTATCTGTACTTCTCAAGACTTCTTGAAAAATCCTATGGGGTTCTTTCCCCTTGCCTTGCCGTATGTGTTGTTAGGCTGTGTATAGCTAAGGAAGAAAGAGGTTCTTTACTGGAGACCTAAGAGTACCAGGTCCAATCAGGTATTTAATTGAACAGAAGCTAGAGCTGATCCGGAAACATTTTGATACACATACAGTGTAACTTGGAGGAAACTCCGCAATGAAAGTTGTCAAAATGCCTTTGTTAGACAAAAGTGAACCAGAGGTACAGAAGAGGTGAAACATCTTTGAGGAAGTAGCTATACATTGAGGACTGTGCCTCTACAGAAGCAGTGGCTGTTTGAGGCTTCAGTGGAATTTTACCAGGGCCTGTGCTCAATGAAGAGATTTCGGTACAAAGGTGCTCCTGTAACACAAGTAGCTTCTTACCCAGGAGAAGGAGTGTTTCTGGATCGCTTCTGCAAGCAAGGTTGTGTCATGGCCACAGGACAGAAGGAATGAAGTGAAAGATGAGAATATATGTTGTGTGGTGTCATTTCTCCATTCCCTGCTTTTGTTTCCTGTGTGTATCTGGAAGGCTAAAGATGATGGGGAACATTTTTTTTTTTAATTTAAAACTTACTTAGTTCACTAATACATTACCAGATCACTTGTTATCAAGTTGTGGGATAAGACCAACATTTAATGGCAAAATAAAAAGAGTAAAAAATTTTGCTATGTTAGTATATTGCTAAGAAATTTATAATTTTACCGTTTCATAAAAAATCACTTCTCAATTTTGAGTGCTCCATACATGTTATTCAGAAATGGAATCTGAGCCAAATGTGGTATTAAGTGCAGAGAAAGTGATACTTTCTTTGAAGTTTGACTAAAAGGAAAACTGATGCTCCTTCAAGCATTTACTGCAAAATATCCTTGCCATTTGGTATTGTCCAGGACAATAAAATAGAAATGTTAAAACTCACTGTTTTTCAGAGCCTAAAAAATTGTCCATGCAAAATTTACAATAAACCTAAAAATGCTTGGACTCTGATTCTAGATAGCATTTAGAGAAAAATAATTAGAGGAGTTACATTCTATTAATTTAGGCTTGTGTCTTTTCAGTGACTCAAGCCACTGGACTTTTAACATCTTGCATTTAGACTGCATTAAAGTCACTTTAGGTGTGGCTTTATGCTGAAGTTTAACTGTTCTAAGAATGTCCCCAAAGGGACACTCACGCTTGCTGATCTAACCAAGAGCTAATCCTGTGGAGATAAAAAACAAAAAAAAGAAAACAACAACAGCAAAAGAATCCCACAAAAGAAGATTAAAATGTTCAGCTGGATCAGAGAAGGAAGTAGCAGGAACATGCATGGGGTTATTATGGGAATCGGGGGTGGTGAGCGATACTGTGCCTTTCAGAGTCAGTGTGACCTTATGCCAAACCAAGTTAATTAAGTAACTCTAGCAGAGTTTTTAGTTTTTAATAACTAGCTGAGCTGATTTTAAGTGATGATCTGTTTCTGTACAGTGATGTGAATGCTTGGTGGCTCATTTTGTGCTGCCCCTGTTTGCAACAGATTCAGTCCTGAAAGAGTAAGGTGTTAAATAGTGGAGAGAAAATTGTGAAATATGCATATCAGGTAGGGGACAAGCTGGACAGTAGTCTGTAGTTTGTAGTAGAAATATCACATCCAATTGCTGGAACAGCCCAGCACGTCTTGCTTTCCTGGCAGTTTTCACACCACTCCCTGGAAAGCTGAGACTTCCAAGGCTCCACTTAGATCAACAATATGCGGGCATAACTCGGCATTTCATGTCTCCTAGGAGTCATCCTCTTCTTATGGCCATCTGTACCCACACCTGAAGGCATAATGTCTGCTTTCTCTTTTTTTCTCGACCTTTTGGACAGTCTTGCTCCTGTCCCACTGGCCACGAACCAGGCCATTCCAATTCCAGGTCACCCTGACACTTTCCATGATCTGTTTTTGAAGAGGGAGCACTCACAGCAATATGTAAAGCCAAAGCCAGAAGGTTATATTATAACACTGCCAATGAAGAACTCTGTGAAGCTTTGACTGGTGAAGAACAGATGATATGTTGCCATGCTGAGAAATTACCTCAAACTTGTCTTGTTTCTGCCAAACTACCTTTAGGTTGGTCACAAGGACAAATTCACAGTAGTAGATTAGGTGCAATGAAACATCTCTGCTAATCTAAGACCTGTAAAACTACAGGGGATACTCTGCCACTGGCACTGTGAATGAGACATGCTGCAGTGTATTTATAGCAACTAATGATTGTATTCAGTATGGTTTATATCTGATGAAGAACACTGGAAAGGTGCACTGTGCGGTATCTCAGTAGTAAAAAGTGACATTAGGAGAGTGCTATGTCATTCAGATTGGGCTAATGGTTTACTTGAAGCATTTTTTGTTAGTTTTGGTCCAGTTTCCTTTTTTAGAATTCCAATATCTGAAGGGAACTACAGGAGAGCTGGAGTGGGACTCCCTGGCACGTGGGGGCACACTCAGGAAGTGCAGTGACAGGGCAAGGGGTAACAGCTTTAAATTAGAAGAGAGGAGACTTAGATTAGATACCAAAAAGAAATGCTTTAAATTGAGGGTGCTGAGGCACTGGAACAGGTTGCCCTTAGACGTTGTGGATGCCCCATCCCAAGTGTGGATGCCCCATCCCAAGGATGCAAGTGTTTAAGTCCAAGCTGGACGGGGCTTTGAGCAACCAGCTCTAGTGGAAGGTGTCCCTGCCGCATGGCAGGGCAGTTGGAACTTGACAATCTTTAAGGTCCCTTCTGACTCTAACCATTCTATGATTCTATGAATTATACCAAGGCAGCCTGTAGGTGGCTCTTGTTTCCATGTTGTTCAGTTTGAGTTGAGTTTGCTGTTACCCAAAGGAATGCATGTGACACTGCTTTGGTTGGGCTTGGTTAAAAGTAACATCTGTAACAGTCAGCTAGTTTGACCGTGTCAGTGTGTAAGGGAGCTGGTAGGTCACAGAACAGCCCAGACTGGGTACAGAGCCAAGTGCTGGCTCAATAGACCGTTATGACTGAGCAGGAGCAAAACACTGAGAGAAGCCATCAACCTTGCTGAATACAGGTTATCTGTAGAGAGCTCTTGTTCAAACTCAGCCTGCTCAACTTTCAATTTCTGATGACAGAACTTGCAAAATGCGAGGCATCTGTGATTTGGAGGTTGTGTGACATCAGAGAAGCAATTTGTACATAGTGATGTATGTAAGTGGTGCAATTTGGCCTGCAGTGAGAAGGAAGGGCAAATCTTTCAATCTGATCTGATACTTTGAGAGAATCTCCTACACAGATTAGGCTAATGTTGCATTGATAAATACATGCACTGATCAAGATGCATTTGTTTAAAAAATTCAGGATGCTGACCCTAAAAATTCAAGCATTAACCAGTGGCTTAGAAGTCACACCATGATGTTGTGCGGAATTTGAGAATGAATGTATGAGCTGAATGAAACCTCAAGAGGTGCAGGAGAATGTGACTGTATAAAGGGGATGTTATCATCTGTTCCTAATGTGGAAACAGTCATCTGTTGTCTGTCAATTATGACAGGGATTTAATCTATGAGTCTTTCTTTTTTCCAGGGTAACATACATGATGCTGATATTCTTGGAGGCAGGAATTTCTAGATGAGGTATGCACAAATGGAATAATCTTTTTAGGTTTGTGCATCAAAATGTATGACAAGCTGTTGAACTGTGCAGAGATCATGTAGCATTTAGAAGTCAGGGAGTGAGCCCAGGGTGTTTCCATGCAGCACCGAAGCTCTGTAGTGCTTAGGGCATTCCCCTTCCTAGTGACAGAAGTAGCAATGCCCTAAAGCAGGAAAAAATAATTATTTTTTTTATGTGTCTCACTTGACAGAGACCTGATTGTTACAAGCAGGCACCAACTCTCATGAACCCTCCCTTAAATCCCTGGCACGTGGCTATGGGCAGCTGCTGATGGACTGAAGAGAGAGCACATCGCTTTAGCTTCAGGGATGTTCCAGTGGAGTGTGCACTGTCTGTTGGAAAATGGAGCATGACATTTTCCAGTGAAAGGTATGTCTGGAAAGGCCCATATTTGCTGATGAGTGTGTTTTCTCATCTTGCAAGAAAAGTTCCTAAGTGCCAATTCATGTGGGGGGATTCTTCTCTCAATTGGACTGTTGTTCTGAATAGCTCTATGATCTATTTTCTTACAATATAGAATCACAGAATCTTTTTGGTTGGAAGAGACCCGTGGGATCATCGAGTCCAACCAACAAAAAAATATTTGTAGAGTGTCTATCAACCTGCTGCAAAATATCTGGCTGCAACTTTATGGTGAATATTCATATTCCTGTTTGTGGTATGAGATAGATAAATGCTAACACTGTAAAGCCCTCTGAAGCCTGTCATTACTCTGATAGCTTTTGTAACTGTTCTACTGTTTTCTATAGAATGGAGAACGAAATCACATGCTACCCTTCCCTGTAAATTCAGGATTAAGGTCAAAATCCTGCTTACAGGTCTGTCCATGCTTATAAACAAACACAGGAAACAGGCTGTGCTGGATTTTGTATTGGTGATTGATTATTATGACAATGTTCAAGGCTTTAAATAAGAAAGGTCAGGTACGCTAGAGATGCCTGCTGAATACCTGATCAACTTTTATACAATAATTTGCAAGCTAGAGACATGGTGGCTGGTAAACACTCACAGCTGTTCTGGTCAGAAAGGTGGTTAGAGAGCTCCTTCTTTCAGTTGGTGGGTTATCTCACACCTGCAGGTAGTCAAAACAGTTAGACCTTGAGACAGAGTTCAACTAATTAAGCCACCAGCTGAGACACTATTGAAGAAAAAAAAACATGTTCAAACTAAAGAAGTGATACAGACTGTGTGCTCTCTATTCTACTAGCAGGAAATCACGGAATTGTTAGATTGAAAGGGACCTTTGAGATCATCTAGTTCAAACAATACATAGTCATTACAGTTTGCAACATGGAAAAACAGTAAACAGCAGAGAAAAAAATTCTTCACAGTGAGAGTGGTTAAACACTAGAAGAGGTACCCAAAGAGGTGTGGAATCACTGTGAACATCTTTGACTGAAAAAGGAAGATCTAACTCTGGAAGTTATTCTTGCTATGATAGTATGTTTGAATGATGGACCTTAAGGGCCCTTTCCAATTTTTGAGATTCTAAGATATGGCATATTCGGGTTCTCTTTCCCCAACATGAAGTGCACATGCCTGAAACAGTCTAGGAGGTTCCTGGAGTGTGTTGGGAGTAACGTCCTAACACAGCTGGTGAATGAACTGACTAGAGACAGGCACCCTGCTGACCTTGTGAACAGAGAAAGGCTTGTGGGTGATGTGATGATTGGAGGCCATCTTGATCAGAGCGATCATAAATGATAGTTTTTGACTCTTGGAGAAGCAGGTAGGGAAGTCAGTGGAACTGCTACCTTGGAGTTCCAAAAGGCAGACTCTAGTCTGTTTAGGAGCCTGGTTGAGAGAGTTCCATAGGAGACAGTTTTGAAGGGCAAAGGAGTCCAGGAAGGCTGGATTTTCTTCAAGAAGGAAATCTTAAAGGCATGCAAGCAGACCATCCCCATGTGCTAAAAGACAAGCTGGCAGGGAAGAAGACTGGTCTGGCTGAACAGAGAGTTTTGTCTGGAATTCAGGGGACAGTTTATGACCTTTGGAAGATGGGGCAATTTAGGAGGACTACAAAGATGCAAGATACAAAGAAAATTAGAGTGACCAAAGCTCAACTAGGATTTAATCTTGCTACTCCCCTGAAAGACAATTAATATGTTTCTAATAAATACATTAGCAGCAAAAAAGGGGGGAAACATAGTGACAAAGGATAAGGAAAAGACTGCGGTACTTAATGCCTTCTTTGTCTTAGTGTTTAATAGAAAGACCAGTTCTTCTCTGGGTACCCAGCCTCCTGAGGTGAAAAACGGAGATGGGGAGGAGAATGAAGCACCCATAATCCAAAAGGAAATGGTTAGCAACCTGCTACGCCACCTAGTCACACACCAGTCTATGGGGCTTGATGGGTTCTACCCAAGGGTACTGTGGAGTTGTTGGAAGCACTCACTGAGTTGCTTTCCAACATTTCTCGGCAGTCCTGGCTAAACAGGGAGATCCAGTTGACTGGAAGTTACCAAATGTGACACCCATCTACAAGAAAGGGCTTCCGTTAGCAAATGTATGAATACCTCAGGAGGAGATGTGGTATCTCCTGTCTTCTGAAATGTGTACAGGCCTTGGGCATCATCTGTCCTGGGAACCAAGCGATAAATTTCACCAGGCAGCGAATGACACAATTCCGGTCAGTCCTGTTGAGACAGGCCTTCAGGGAAGATCCCTTTCTTAGAAGAAGATAGTACATACTGGAAGTGAAATATTCTTCTGAGGGAGAAATAGATTCCAGTCTGAGAGGTACCAGTAGAGCTTTGAAAAGCTGCTTGCTATCCTTGGACCTAACAATAGGCAAATAATTCCAGAAAGCACTTGGGGATTTTAAAGATATCTTTAGGATGGTTTTAGTGAGTGAATACTGTGAGTACGATAGGTACAAGTCAAAGTACAGCTAAGTGGTGGAAGAGGTTTGTTGATTAATGAAAAGAACTGTAGCCTCCCGTGGAGACACCAGTTACTACTTTTATGTCATTCTGTTTGTTGTTCCCCACTGAATATTTACAATCCCAGGAGAAGCAGTTGGCAAGTTGCAGTGAATGAACCTGTATATGCCACCCACGACACATCTGCCAGCCCAGGCTGTCAGCGGTGGTGTATGCACACTGCTACAGAGCAAAACTCTACCCTTTCTCTGAAGCAATGAGAGATTTCTAAGAGCTGCATGAAACCCTGTCGTACTACAGTGTTAGTCAGCTTGTACTGGAACGGTGCAAAAAAGTGACACTTGGATGTGAGGCTGACTTCTGATTGATGCTTCATTTTGCCTATTAGCTTAATTCTGCCCTTCTCAGTAGACTAGATACTACAGTCCGAGTCTGTATGACTCCCATTCCTTATAAAAACAGTATGACAAAGGGCAAAAGAGTATCCTGCAGAAGAATCTGTGCATTTGATTTGTCAGGAGCATTTCAGGAGCATCCCCATAGAAAAGGGAAGGTGGTTATTTCAAACATGCTTGGATTTTACCTGGGACAGAGCTTTGCTTTGTAAATCAAAACTCGCTGGATTTAATCTGGCTACTCGTGAAAGTAATTTTGTTAAAATGTGACCATAAAAAATTGGATTATGATTACCATGATAATACTCCTGTCACAGCTCCTGTAAGACTTCTTATCCTTCTCAATCTCAGTTACCTTAGAGGTTTGTTCAGAGTTTTTACGATCAGTGAAAGGTCAATGCCTTCAGCTTGTAGTCACTGATTTATTGCACTTACACTCTTGCAAATTATTTCCAATATTTCTTATCATCAACATTTTACCATCATCCTTCAGTTCTGTGGAAGAAAATATTGTACAGCTCAAACATGGTGTTTTTCTAGAAGTGATCCATTACAAGCCCCATTGCCCGCTACTGTCTCACAAGGGGTGTTTTTACTATTTTCTACTTTATGATGGGAAAATAGGTAGAAAAATTTCACTCCAGTCCCATACATGCAGTGGAATATCAGTATGTGCAATACCCTAAATCAAAATCAGGTAATCCAGTGAGGCAAAACCAAAAATCAACTATAATAGAGATATAAATTGCACATTTCTAAAGAAAAGAAAGAAAAAAAAATGCATTCAAGGAGTATTCTTAAATTTCTCCCCTCTATATAATGAAATACATGAGAGAGTGAGTGTGTGTGGGAGGGTATGGTTATATATAAATGTGTGTTGGACAAGAGGGGAGGAACAGACTGAAAAGAAAACAAAAAACAGAAGATGAAAAAAATCTGTTTTTTAATTACTTACATACTTTTTGTAGGATGTAGGGTCCCCAGCAGAAGTTTCCTCCTGCCAGAAGACATACATATGCAAGTGAAAGCGAGGTGGCTCAGGTCCCAACCAGATGGTTGATCTCCCTGTGCAGTGCCAGAGCAGAGTGTACAGCAACCACTGCCTGCTCTGGGAGCAGTAGAATAAGCAAGGGCATGAAATGCCAATTGCTCGGCCACAAGACAAACACCCATTTTTCTGAGTAAGACAATGAATGACAGTATCTCCTGCTACCAAAGGGCACAATACTGTCTTAGAAACAAGTCACTGAAATCTGTATTTTGTATACTTCATAACTAACTGGTTTTGCAATCAGTTATTATTAGTACAGTTCTTGTCTTGTGTCGCTGGCAACTAATGATTTTATGAAGAGGTAATAACTGCTTTCCATCACTGAAGGTCTAGTGACAGCTTATAGAAATTTCCTCAAGACTCCTCACTTTGAGGTCGATGTAGAAACAAAGGAACAAATTCTACTTCATTTGTTGTTGATTCCACTCAAATTTGTCAGTCAGTAGCTAGATGTGAAAATAACATGGTCCTTTGTTCTCTAACTGCTAGAGAGTCCTGAGGTAAGAAAGGTATTTAAGAAAAAAATAATCTTTTCTCTCACTGGGGAAAAGATTAGTACTTAGTTGCATAACTCTGTTTTACCCTCTTAAGGAAAGATGGCAAAAGTGTCCTTGAAAGAGCCATTAAACTAATAGCTGGGGCTCTCCATGGGGATTATGAAGCTGAGACTCATGCTTCCTCTGTGTTTGATTAAGTTCTCCCACTTCCCAGACCAGTGTTCTCATCAGCAGGTTGTTGATTATTGGTACGTGGATGCTTATGGTGGTTTCAGAAGAAAGTCTTGGGTTTTATTCCATGTTAGACTAATACGTTTTGAAATCTTGGTATTTTTTGTATGAGATGAAAATTTTCTTGTATCAACCATTATATTACACATCATATAATGTGAAGTTATTTTTTTTGTAATTTAGCTTCTTTAGGATATATGGCTTATGCTGTGTCCTTTATGTGTATCCTGTGATTCATCTGGAATATTATGCCCAGAAGAAGGGCAAGGAAGACCAGAAATAAACATTGACTTTTTTCTTTTTTTTTTTTCCCAGTTGTCTTTTGCTACTAAGTGCATAGCCTAAGAGCCACTGTGCACTAGCAACAGAACTGCCTGGAAAAAGTCAAACCTATTCATCTTCTGAGGCCTGAGAGATCCTGGAAGGTGCTGGTGCCTAGTAGTTCCTAAGCAGAGGGAGTTCAGTTCACTGAGGCCAGAGTTGTCTTCTCTCTCCACCCCATTTGCTGCATGCTCCCTTTGCTTTCTGGGTGTTTTCATCATTTGTGCCTGCCTGACTCGCCATCTAACAGACACCACACACAGGATGATAATGGGCTGTAGCAGGTAATTCCGCTCTACCTTTCAATTCAGAAATTTAAGACAAATAGCTTGATTTTTTAAGAACATGGAGGAGTCATTTGCTCCCTATTCCTAACCGTGTGCAGGTTCTCCCTTTCTCTGGGTTGGGAGGAGAATAGAATTTTTGAGAGTTATTTATTATCCTTCATTCCTTTCGGTTCTCCACATAAGGTTATTTGGCTTTCCAGTGCTTCTGCTTTACTTTTCTTCTCCCTGCAGAGGAGCATAATTTAGCATTATCAATGAACGTCAGTCCAGACCTCAAAGGAATGCAATTTCCTGGGCTCAGGAAGGAATCCAGAGTTTAGTCTCATAAATCCTATGTATGCTCTCTGGCTGTTCCAGCTCTTACTCAAGTTTGGAGACAGGGTCATTTCATCTAGCACTCACGTAGTAAAACATTTCTTTTATGACCTCCCAGTCAGCTGTTCAGGCTAACTCATTGTACATACAGTCATGGCTTGACTAATGCCAGTGCATGTCTCTGCTTTCCTGTTATTCTGTCTGCAGAATGGTGCAAAATTCTCCTTATGAAGTGGTCTTCCTGGAAGACAGACCCTCCCCCTATGTATACAAAATAGGGAGTGATTTTTCTGTGGGTCACCGCATGCACAGATTGCAGAGTCAAGATGATTCTAGCTGGAAGGTGACATAGTATAAGAAATGTAGACTCCAAACAGACTTTTCAGCACAAAAAGAAAGAGAAGAAAATCTCTGGTTTCTCAAAAGCCATTCATCATCTAAAAAAGATGCTTCACTGAAATAAGAGATGCTTTGATGAGCTTTGATCTCATGACAGTGTTTGCTTGGCTGACAATTCTGCAACACCCTCAGCTCTGACTTCCTGCAGGCACAGCACTACCCACCTCCACTTTGAAGGAAGAGCTGCACACCAAATCACCATGCTCTTCTGCTGTTGCCCCCAGGGCAGCTACAGGCTGAGCTTCTGCTGTTTATCCCTCCTTTGTCCTCGGTCCTTTGTTTTATTCTCCTCATGTTTTAGCCTGTTTCACTGTTAGGTTTTCTGAATTTGGCTTTTCTTTCTTTCTTCATGTCTCTCATAAGAAGAATGCCAGCTTTATTTTGAGCTCTCACTATTGACAAAGTTGATAAAATGAGTTCTGTATCTCTTATTAGAATAGGTATGATTGGATAATTGTGGTGAAATAGGTTGAAAAGAATGGTATTATCAGGTCTGGGGCTTTAGTCCAATTAACAGGCTCCCAAACTACAACATACTTCAGTTAACAGTTATGGACATACGTCTTTGTGAGTCCACTGCCTGTTTGGACTGCTGCTGCAACCTGAATGCATTCTGGGAGCAGACTATCAGAGGAGGGAGAGTCTGTATTACAGTGTAATTGCCTTCAGCTGGCCTTTTGTGCAAGAACACACTTCATCCAAATCCAGCAGAAAAATTAAATACTTTCTTGGCTGTGGAAGAAGGTGGCTATAAAAGAGACAGTAATGAAAGATAAGAGGACAGACAAAGATCAGCAGAAGCATATTTATATTTTTGCTTATATATATTGCAGTATATGACCCTCAGGGATGTGCTGCTGAAAGGAGTATTTGTTCCCCAGATAGTCATCAAAGTCTGCTTTTAGCTCCAGCAGCCTTGAAATGATATCTGGTTGATGCTGCATATTTCATTATAGCAGTTGGTGCTTCCTGAAAAGACACAGAAAAGAGTGAACTCCATTCTCTCACTTGCAGTGTATTAAAGATAATGCCAGATGATTGAATTCTTCCATTGCTCGCTTAAGTTGTACATTGTGTTTTTGCAAAGGAGGTGTAGTAGTTAGTCATGAAAACTGGAATTTGCTTTCAACTCTGAAGAGGGGATCGGAAAGTGGTTCTCTAGAGTAAAAAGCATTTACAGTTGCAGAGAAAATAGTATATGCATATTTTCTGAGCATTTTCAGAAGGCTCAGGTACCCTAGTTGGATCTCACACAGGTTTAGACTTTTGCTATTGACTCTAACCCCTACATTCTTCTGGATCTCAGGCATATCAGCTGCAGCTCCTCTCCTGCACCACTCTGTGCCGTGTCAGACGGGGCACTGCTGACTTGCAGCACAGTGTCAAGGGCTCTGGTCCTGAGGCAACTAAACCAAGTGTATCCCCTGACAAATTGCTTTGCTGTCAGGAATGTTGGAATGGGAGAAACTTGGGACACTTCCTCGTCCTCTGAAGGAACAAAAGTTGATGGTAAGGAAGGTCTGGGCCTATCATCCCAGAATCACTGAGGGACAGTAACCTTGTGATTTCACACTTTTTTAATTTTTTTTTTTTTACTTAACTTTGCAAATGGATTAGCTGTATATCTGCCCAGAGCTTTGCACTGCCACAGGATGTAATAGTTATTATTATGGTTGTTGAGATATACAGCTAAGTTTCACAGACATGATTCAGCTGCTGTGTTATTTCCCTAAATATTTTACTATTATAAGAAAGCATAAAGTCCCCACTGTCACAAGATTTGAGTTTCCATTTATACAATCGATGCAATGCAATTAGCTTGCTCAGAAGCAGGGAACAGGCAAACATAACCTTCAGTTGCTAGCTGGGAGCCCTCATTCTGCTATGCCATATCCTGAAGAAAATACAGTATGTCCTGGAAACTGTAATCAGAATCTAAATGAAGGATGCTATGCTTTACTTTGGCATACAAGGATTAGAGAGAAAATATTTGAATTCTTTGGGTGCATAATGGTGGTTGAGGTGTTAGGAGTGAAGAAGGACTGATGATTTGTCTGCAGTCACATGTGTTGAAGGAACCTTTTAGCTATGCATGCCTGCAGTGGGATCTCCCAAACACATACCTGCTCTTAGAGCAGTAGCCTTGTCGGCTCAGAGCTCTCAAGCCTTCTTCTACCTGGTACCTCCCCATTCCTTCTTTGCACATGCATTTCAGGTTGTCAGCATTTCAAGGTTTGATTCTGTATCTTCACTTCTCGAGTGTCCTGGGGGTGAACACCAATGGAAACATACGAGGTATAAGGAAGGAATGGGAAGTTACTAGTGGAGGGGCTCCTAGCTTGCTTTTCAGTGTGATTGCAACCATACTGAGCTTTTTCCAGGTATTCCAAAATGCTATGTAAGCAGTCACTGCAGCTGAAGTCTGTATTGTTTCAAGAGGACAGCATAACCACTGTGACGTACAGCTGTTTTATTTAACCAGATGGAACAAACCTATTTAGATTCAGAATACAGCAAATCATAACACAGGTTTTTTTCAAGCATGAAAAATTTTACCATAAATAAACAAGCTTTGCACTTGGAAGATGGAGAGGAAAATTTATCATCAATGTCCAAAACTGTGTAATGATTTATGATCATTCTCCTCCCCAGCTGCAAAGAGTATGTCTTTTTTCATTGCATACTGTCATATTTAAATGCTGGTGAAGTGTGTGTTTTGCTCTCCAGTATGGATGATTCTTTTGGCAGCAGAAGGATGTTCTATAACCTTTATTACAAAGCCCTATTCCTTTAAACTATGGGTTTCACCCCCCCTGCAGGGCTGCCTCCATTCCCTGACTGTCCACAGACAGCACTTCCATTAGCGATGACAAGGACACTGAAGGGTGTAAGGCACGAGTCACAGCTCAGAAAGCCAAGGAGAGAAAATGTGGATCTGAATATAAAAGGTTGAGCTGCTCAAGCACAACCATTGCACTTGTGTGCCATGGAGCCACGTACACCCTCTGCCCAGCCTCGGGGAAAATTGCTGTCACGGCAGCAAAGTAAAATTCACAGGTCACAAGATGGCAGCATAATCTCACTAGTCAGGGTGACAAAATTTGAGGGGTCAGGTCATTAATCTTAACCTTAACTCAAACTCCTATTTTGAAGTCACAAAGCCCTGTGTCTGACTAGCTGGTGTTTCCCGGGCTCTAAACTACTATGGATATAGGTGAAACTATTAGGTTTGTAGTTGAAAATCCTGTTACATCACTTTTCAAGATAACATTTAATTTAATTTCAGGTGCAGTGTGGTAGTGTTGAAATAAATTGCTCGCCTGGCGTTCAATACTGAACAAAGAAATGACACCAGCATATTATCTAACTGATCAATAAAAGAAGTGACATATATGGAGCACTGACTTTGCAAAGCCTGTGCATCTGAGAGTCATGGTTGTTATATTTTGTCTTCCTTTAGTGCTCTTAAGAGCAATGTATTCTGAACCCTGCCTCGAAATACACATTTCTTACTGAACATTGAGTTTTTTATAGTAGTGCTGAGTGAATATATTCTCTGTGAAGAGCTTATTTAATGTATTATTCTCTTTCTGTTTGAGGGATACGTAAGTGATCTGTATTCAGTTTTCATCTGCCTATTTTCCTGCCTGTCTCTCGCTATCAGAGAAGTCTCCCCATTCTTACCATTCCTCATGAGCTGTACCTTTCAAATGTGCAGTACGTGGTTTGGAAAAAAAGCCCCGCACTGGGGAGTGATGATTCTTCACATCACTCACCGTATTGTATAACGCAGAGCGATACCAGCCACTGAGAGCATTTCTAGCAGCAATATTCTC
The DNA here is from genome assembly GCA_013400555.1 of Jacana jacana. Taxonomy (NCBI): domain Eukaryota; kingdom Metazoa; phylum Chordata; class Aves; order Charadriiformes; family Jacanidae; genus Jacana; species Jacana jacana. The sequence continues at coordinate 191,725 of VZTM01020356.1, forward strand.
GCTGGGGAATTTAAACACTTTCCTCAGGAATGTCTGTAAAAATAAATGGAGGTGTCTGCATATATTTGGAAGGAAAAGAAGCCATGAGACCAAGGCAAAAACCTGTCAATTTTCAAAATTAATTGCAGTTTTTTTCAATGCTGCTGCAGAATTAAACCATAGAGAGTTCAGTCTACCTCCCAGGTGCACTTTTTTGAGAAGAACATAGAATCATAGTTCTACCAGTTGCTTGCATTTACAAAATGAGTATGATATTTGGCACATGTGTAGACTGTGCTTGTGGGCATTTACTTGCTGAATTTATAGGTAAGTTTTCAGAGGACGCTTTTGCAAACATTAGACTTTTGAACTGAAAATATGCTGAAATCCTAAATAGTCATTGGCTTTGGTTTTGTACCTGCTCAGATGACAACTGTTCTACCTGAGTTTACTGTCACCAGTCAATATAGTTGCATCTGAGCATCCCTAAGCTAAATTTAATAAAACAAAATACAAATGAGAAATCTGTGCACTGCCCTTTCTATTAGCATGTCACCGGGCTAAGCAATTAGCCACATGGTGTCACTGTCTTAAGGCAGCAAACCCTTTAGCAATAAAGCCTTTATCTATTCCAGGCTTTCAAAGTATCTCACCATGTGGTATTATATAAGGAGATGCTTCAGCAAAAATGGCAAGGTCATAGAAGCTTCGCTGTAGGAGTGTTTTAGGAAGAGATATTTTGCACAAAGCATTTGTTTCTCTGCTTCTTCTACCTTCCTGGAATACATCAGAAATGTTCTTAGCCCAGAAGTGTTTGTTCTCCAGAGGTATGCATTTGGGAGCATGCTTATATGGAAAGCTTTGTCTTAAATTGCTGCTAGTCAGAGATTTAAAAGTTCAGTGGTTCTGGACTTACCCTACATGTTAGTCATAGTCCTTCTCTTCGCCTTCTGTCTTTGTATATCTGAATGCACAGCATCATTTGGCTCTGCTGAGTAAAGGAAACTTGGCCTTATGGAGCTCAGTGCAGTATAAACTCCAGCTCCTGGGGCCCACAAAATGCCATTTAATCCCTGCTAGTCCTGAAGAAGGCCTTGCACAACACACCTGCTCCAGAGAGCTGTGCCAAAAGCTGATGTATTGGGTGTTTAAGGAGTTTCATAATGTACAGCCGTAGCAACACAGAGAGAAACAGTTGTGTACAGATACAGTATGAGCCTTTGCCAAGAAGATAATATCTGGCTCAGGGCATATCGAGAGATTGCAAAATCTCATGCAGTAATATGTGTTGGTGTGCGCTCTTTCTTCTGTAAAATGGTAAGTGAGCCTAGAGCAGCAGGCCTTATGCTAACATCCTAATAGTCTGTGTAGGTTTAAGATTTTCTAGGCAGGATAAATGTCTGGCAGTGACTTACCATTCGTGTAGATGGCAAGGTGCTTTGTTTTGATTGCTAGGACATTAGGTAGTTGCAATGCTTTTCCTTGATTCAGTTGCTGTGCTTTGTATGAAGCTTACTCTCTGCATAACTGCTGAGAGTGATGGTGTGGTTTTAAGATGCACGTTTCTTAGTGATAGTTTTGCAACTGATTTTGTTTGGGCCAGGAGTTCAGTTGTAATATGCCTTTTTTAATGGCCATATCTTCAATTTAAATACACGGTCAAGTCATATTTAGAATTATTAGGTCTACAAAGCATGGCAACAACTTAGAAGTACATTCAATGATATTTATTTAGGAACACTTGCTTGAATACAATTTTGACCTGTGATTTCTCCCTCCCCATCTTCTCACCTTTGCTTCTGTAATTAACTTGACTGGAAGAATTCTGCATTGGCCTCTGTGCTGGGGGTGGCCCTTAGTATGGAAACTTCTGCAGAGGGTAAAACACAACATGGTTTATCCTGGGGGAAGAAAATCCCAAAGCAGAAAGTTGCATTGAGCAGTAATGCAGAAAAGCAGATGGCGTCTACTGTAGGAGAAGGTGGTACGGGCAAGTTGGGAGTAAATCGGGCATGTTGCCAAAACGATTTGTCCGTGTTCTGCAAATCTTGGATATTACTGTCTTCATTATCTGGACACAAAATGTCTCTTGGTAGTGTGCAAGGGAGCTCTGTCATAACTATAATTATCCTAATGGCCCTGCTGCCATGATGGTGTATAAGCTATAAACAGGAAAGACTGAAACCCACTGACACAGATGAGATGCAAATGAAAGGCTGGTGCCTCTACTATAGGAACAGGAATAAGAAATGAAAACTGGCTGAGGAAATCCCTTGAGTCTTGTCTCCAGGAACTGCCTTCAAAATGTTTGCTTGGGGAAGAAAGGTGTAAAGAAGTGGAAGGGTGTGTTTCCTCCCCTGTGGTTATATGAACCCCAGGCCCTGGAACCAAGGCTCCTTCTGAGAGAGTTTTTATACGTTGTTCTGTGCAATGTATTTTCTGAAAAGCTCTGTTGCTCTGTATTTGTTGGAAGAAGTACACTATATATCAGTGCCAAGGGCGTTTCGTTTCTAACACTGTTAGACTGCAGAGTGAGTCTCCTTGAAATAATGGGAACAACTTGTCTCTCCATGTGAACCTTTTTTTATAAAGTACATAGGCCACCACTGCCTATGGATATTAGTCAACTACAGGCTCCTAATATATGTCTGAGATGTAAAGAAAAGTTTGTTGTATGGTAGAAAAAGATATATTTAAAGCTAAAACCAGTTATGGTTATTTAATCTGCCCTACACAATGCATGTATTTTTCTCAGTAACTCCTGAACTGAGTTCCTAATGTCTGATTGAGCTACATGTAAAAGACAATCATCCAGTCTTGATTTAAATTTAGCTATCACGTGGGAGGGAAATGTGGTGTGGAGGCTGAGAAAAGTCAGAGGTCACAATGTGAAAGGAAGATGTAGGAGGGAAAATACATAGTTTAGCTATAACACAGGTTTCAATGATCATAAATAGAATTTATTGTCAATTATGTCACTTTGGCACTGTGGAAAGTCAGCAGAGACGTGAGCCCCATTTTGCTAAAAGAGATAAAAATTCCCAGATAATCTGTAGACCTCGCTCAGAAAACACCCTGCAATCTAAATAGGTTACATGAACACCAATGCAAACACCGACACAAATGAGAAAATAGCAGCAAAAGCAAAAGCACAGGAGTCAAACAGTAATTAAACCTATGAATAAAATGTGGTATGTTTGGTCTTCGTGGGGAGCAGAGAGGAGAGACTGGGCTAATGTTTTGGGCATGTTTCTTTGTTGTTGGAATCATAGAATCATTTAGGTTGGAAGAGACCCTTGGGATCATCGAGTCCAACCATCAACCGTTTGGTTGTGCTCCAGTTCATCAAATACTTGTACACCTGAGGTGGCACTTTAACTTTGAATTATCCTGTTAATATCGGTTAGACTATTCCTGAGAGAAACAAAGTGAGTGTGTTCTGAGAGTGAGTATCTGAGAGGATCAAAGCTGTCAACATTTTAAGTAGATGAGATTACTACTAAATGCAGAAAAGCTGGTATTGTCTAACCACAAAACCTACTAACCAGTTACCATTAGCTGCAGATCAGGAAGATGTCTCTGAATCTCCTCAGCACGTCTTTTTCCAACAGCAAAGAGGCATCTTTGACCTTTTGGAATTTTACTGTAGGTTGTTTTCTGACTGGCTGAATTTTGACTAGCTCCCCTCAGTAATCGGTGGTGCTGAGGAACAGGAAGTGGTAGTGTAAGAGACGAGGATTTTACTCGTGCTTGGCACTACACAGGTTGCAGTAAAAACCCTGAGGGGCTCTGTTGTCAGTATGTTTTGTGTTAGACACTGTTCTGACACAGACAGACCACATAATGGTGGTGACTACATATGTCAGGAGGAAGTGAAGCTTGAATGATCACAACCAGAACTAGAATTAAGAAATCAAATGGGTGTTCCTGTCTCTAGAGGCTGAAATGGATCAGTGTGGTTCATCTGTACAGTTCTTCTTTCAAAATGTTAGGTATAAAAGAAGTTGTTAATAGCTATTAAAATCCGTTCCCATTTAGGAAAGCATCAAATAACATTACAGTATCTTTTTTTTCTTGGTTTTGCAGTGGATACTGTAATATATTCTGCTGAAGTTATTAATATAGACTTCCTAGTACATGAGTATATTGAATGAAAATTAAGCTGCCCTGCTCACTACTTCTTACAGGCTGTCCCTGGTGCCAAGTGAAACCATTAATTAAATTTCTGACTCCCAGGTTCTTCCCCACAGAGTTAAAGGATGTTTTGCTGGGGACAAGTGAACAGCATTTAGCTGCATCTGTAATAATGTAATACAGCCATTCATTTAATTGGATCCAGAGGCAAATAAGGCTGGACAACGTCCTCTGTGGAACAAGTCTTCAAGTATGAATCCAGAGGGTAAGACACATTTCTGACCCATGCTATGGCTGCTGGATGTTTTGGTGCTCTCTGGACCATGTGTAAAATGATGTCTTCCATGATGCAGACACTTAGTGGGAAATAGGCTAAATTTCTCTGAACTTTGACAATGTTAGTATGCAACGTTTGCATTTGTAAGTGGAAGGTGTCTAAAAGAGATGCTTTCAAATTAGAATTATTTGGAAAAAGAGACAGTAATATTCTATAACAGTAGAATTGTTATAATTTTTCTTTGCATTTCTAGTTCATTTTTCCTTTGAGTTGTTCCAGTATCCCAGATCTCAGGTGAACTGGCTGTTGCTACTTTTATTTCACACTACAGATTGTTCACTGACTTGCCTAAGATGTACAGAGAATTAATGACAGGAATATTCAAATGGAGCAGGGGGTGCATTAACATTTTAATTCTTATTTCCTCTCTCCTCTTTTCCTGTAAGCAAGAGCACGCAGTTGTTGCACAAGGCATTCTGTGCTCCACATATCTGTCCCTGTTGTCAGCTGTTTGTGTATCAAGTCTGTTGTGTATCAAGGAGGGGGATGAAATATGTGGTGTCTTAACAACAGTCAGGTACTTCCCATTCACAGTTTTAGCATACATGAGGAAATGATATCTGATAAATAGAGCTGATCATAAGTTCTCTGATGCAATACTTTCCTTTTGAAAATGTTGATTGGATTCTGTATTGCTGGGTTGGCTGGTTCTCCAACTTCATGGAAACCTGCTTGGAAAGTTGTCATGCTGTTGTAAACCTTGTGGACCCATCTGGCCTGTTCCACTGGCTGCCCACCATTCTGTGATGCCATGACACTGCTGGCTTCTCCCAGTTACCAGGGTCTGCACGCAGGCTGGTCAGCAGTTGAATGAGCTGCCCATTAGATGTCCTTCAGCTGGTGGCCAATTCATTTGCTTCCAGCTTCCAAGATCTCTTAGCTTTGAAGCTGCTAGCCTGCCCTGGTGGCTGCCTAGCCACCCATGTGGTAGTAAAACAGCTATGTAGGCTGGGTCCTGGCATCTGAACCGATGCATCAGCCCAGAAATGTTTCAAAATCTTACATATGTGAGTGAAACCTTTTCAGGAAGGGTGAGGGGAGGTGTGCCAACACTATTTCCTCTGTGGGATGAACATTCCAGTTCCCAGCACTGGTGCAGGCAAGTCACGGGACGTTTAACCTTTTTGTGGTTCACAGCTTGCTTGCTTGTACTTGGCTGACAAATCCATTCAGTATGTGTGTGAGTACAAGGCAGGGAAGACCCACAATTAGTGTATTTGAATCATAAAAGGCAAGGGGCTCTGCCACTTTGCAATGTATCTATTGTATGGGGAGAGATTGCAGACTACAAATTGCGTGTGTTGCAGAGGAGGCACCATTACTGGTTTGAGCTCCGCTGCTCTGGCAGGCTGTGGGTGAGACCTGATTCCTAAAGGTATTAATGGGAGAGGTCACCATCTGACATCTAGTCTTCCATCCAATCTTTACCCCTTGAAGCTAGAGTCTCTGAGTGAGTGCATCTCCTCCAGCCTGGACTCACCCAGGCTAGGACCAGGAGACCTAATTTTGGACCACTGGCACATCGATCTGGATCCTGTGGCACAGGAGGCAGTGTAGGTAGCCTGATTTAATGTTCTGCTCTGAACAGACTCAATGCCTCTCATGAGCTACATGGAAATTTTCTGGCTTCTTGGCCATATCATGTCTCACTTGCCACATAAGCTGTGAATATTGGAGGCCAAAAGTTAAGAACACCCTAGTACATTTTGATGCTGAAGGCTGTAAATTCATGTTGGCTTTGATATGAGTTTCTATTCTGGGCTTTCAGGTTTCAAGAAGCATTTTACGAAAAATATTAGAAGCTTTGGAAGTCCCAAGGTATTATATGAATTGAGAGGTTAAAAAAGATCTATGCCTGTGAAAAACCAGTTTACTACTAGAAGGAAAGCATTTAAATTGCAGTCAAGTTTTAAATTTTATGTGCTGCTGAAACAGAATAATTGGAACAGACCTAATATGCATGCATAGAGATATCCAGAGATAGTATCGAGCTCCATGGATGACTCTGCCTTGGCACAGGTTAGAGTAGTTTTCCTGAGACACTCAGAGTGTTTCAAGGCTCTCTGGTCACAGCTGTCGGCCTTCTACACTGATTTAAGGGGAGCAACTGACAGAAAGCTGATTTCATCTTGCTGGAATAAAGCTGAGAGTGCTCTCAGCAAGGTGAATTCCTGGTTACGCTATTAGGGAAACTTTCTGACTTCTTTTTGTCACAAGAATGCTACAAATGGACTAGAAGAACAGACACATACCTAAACAAGACATTTTTCTCATCAGAAATATTTTCTATATGGATAAGTATGAATGCAGAAGGAGCTTTGGTATTAAAATCTCCATGGCTCTGTAGACCTCACAAAGTCCTCACGAAGTAGTCTTCTGCTCTCAGAAGTTATGATCCACCAGAAGTGAGTTACAGGGCTCTTAACTGGTGTACATAAGCTTTCAAGGCTCATAACTCATAATAGCTCTAATGGTTAAGTCAAACTGATTATTCTGTTTTAAATTGTTCCCATAGCCTGGTTGATGTCTAGAGATTTTGTATTAAAAAAAAAAATACAATGATTAACATAATTGAAGGAAGGAAAAAAAAGCAGTTTTCAATCTTGATAACTTTGGAGTAACCTTAGAAGAGCTATACAAAGAAGTAGTGAAAAACCCATGACTTTCTGGAACTGGGATCAATGAATTTTAATGATCCACTTGCAGGGCTGTTCACTGAATTATCTGGTGTCTTTTCCACCTCTGATACTCATTTCCCTGTGAATATCGATGCTTTAGGCAGCTCTTATGGATGGTGCTTATTTGCCCATGGTCATATTCGCACTAGTGAACTCAAGGCGAGTTTGTTTATTCTAGTTAAACGGAAGTAATAGCTACATGCCACTTAAGAAAGGCAGTCCTGGAAATTCATCAGGCAAAGGAAGAGTCATTTCCTATTCTTTCAACTCCTCAAATGAGCTTAGTGCTTGGCCAGAAAAGTGTCAGAGCCAATATTGTGGGGTAGGGGCAGAACTCTGAGTTTGGGATTGGGATAGGAGCAAGACCTCCTGTTTTAGTGACAACTAGCTCTTAGATGAGTATTGCAGCAACAGGAAACTTCACAGAATGATATGGGGTTGGAAAGGACCTCTGGAGATAATCTAGTCCACCTGCAGATGTTTTTAAAACTTGAGCATTTTGAGATACTTAGCAAGGATTCTGTGCCAGCATTCGGTTTGTGATCAGTATGCCTGCTATGAAGGCATACTTTGCAGGTGTTTCCAAAGCTACTGGTGATATACTTGGATGTATTCAGTTCACCCTGAATTGGCTGTTTCTGTATTTGTTTGCCTTGTCTCTGTGCTGAGTGGCTTTCTTATGTTTACATTTCACTAACATCTTTCAGGTTACTTAAACTAGGACATAGGTTGTTAGCTTTATTTCAAAAGCCTACCCATTAACTATACTAACCTACTGAATAACATGGTAAGGATACCTTTAGTCTTAGTAATTTTGGAGGGCTACTTAGAGGATAAGTTTACTGCCAGGAATGAATGGATCAAACCCTCAATGGTTTGCATATTATTTGAAATAAATCCCTTGTATATCTTTTAATTCTTTCTGAGCCAACATCTAAGGGCTGTGCTCAGGTAAAGGTAGAACCTCGAATAAAATCACATAGAGAGCTGAAAGAGGATTTGGCACAGCAACAGGGTAAGAAAGGAGATACTGCTATGTGTGTCATGCAATCACAGTAACCTTTGTTTTTTAATTACTCTTGCCTTGTATAATAACATCCAGTAGCAAACATTTCCTTAGTAGGTCTTGCCCCAAAGAACTTAAAGTCATAGAGAGTGAAAAACAATAGGAGAAAACCAAAGTTGCTCTCTTGATTCTAAAAAAGTGACTGTTAAAAAAACACAAGAGGCTGATAGCAACTAGGAAAGAAACCCTTTTTAAAATAATTTGAAGCTAAATACCATAACCATAAGTCAAGTCTTCCTGTCAGCCAGGTGGTGAAGTGTAATACTTACCTAACTCTTCTGAGGTCTTTACTCAAGCAATTTCATACTGACATCAGTGTCAGACTATTTGAATAAGATCTGAAGATAAAGGTCTCAGAAACTGGCTTGAGTGGAATGACATTGAAATACCTTACTCAATTATTTCAATTAGGTGCTCTGCAATCACTTGGTTTAAAATAAAGGAACAATTTCTAAGCATAAACACAGTGTGGCTTTACATTGACGTGTCTTGGAAAGATAGCAGTCCAGTCCTCAGATACCCCAGGTAAGTAATAAGCAGCTTCCTCCCATCTCAAAGCTGCAGAGATCACTATCTTGCCGCATTTACAACCACACCTGCAAAGTATCCCGGGAAATTAGTAGCTCTCTTACTCTGGCCAGGAAAAAGAGCCAGTGGTACCGGCTTTACTGTATGGTATCTTCATTTAAGATTGCAGTGGTTCAGGAGATAGGTAAGAGGATGTAGCACCTTTTACTTTTCTGAAACAGGTTTTGGTCTCGATAGCCAGAAGGACAGTTCATTTACAAACACTGCTATCACTTGACTGCTACTCTGATAGATAACTTGGTATTTTCTTCTAATTAACATCAGGTGAGCTGAAAATGGTCATTTGGAAAGCATTCAAAGACATAAAAAAAGCTTCAAATTAATTGTTCTGTTCTCCTGAAAAATAATGGGGCAGAGGAGAAATGGTGAAAAATTAGAAAGCTTTTATTTGAAAATTAAATGTTTCTCTTTTGAAAGGTCACCAAATCTGAGGTTTCTGAGGCTTTGCTTTATAGCTTCTAGTTTCACTCATCAATGCTGAATTGAAGAAATGGAGGTATATTTTAATAAAGGAGTTTTTTAAAAATTATTTTCTTTTACAGTGGTCAAATAACTCAGCTCTGAAAAAAAATAGTTTGGGGATGAGCCTGGGAAAAATACAGGGATTTTTCCTCAATTTCTGAGAACAGAATTTTTTTTTTTTTGATTTTCACTATAGACAATTATTTTTTCATTTTACTGTAATTTTTCTAGTGCAGCCACTGAGCTGAACAAGATATGAGCTGTTTTATGAGGCAAGGAGAAAGCGGTTGTCATCTCCCCTTGTCACTGTCTGACACAAGAAGAAGTCTCCACAAAGCTGCACAGTTGTCCACCTCCATCTCCTTAATGGTGTGGCTGCAGCTAGCCCTGGGATGATCCATCACTTATCTCTAACAGCTGGCATGGGATGAATAAACAAATGTTGTCAAACAAAATCATAAGGAATTTATATTCGCAGGAGGGTCTTTCAGTAATTGCCATCCTTGCTTTTGAAGCTGTTAGGATCAAGCATAGACAGACTATGGAGACAGAGCTTCACCAAGGGCATTTTTTTGAACACCAAAGCTCAGACATGTTTGTACGAAATTTTGCTGTGGTGTTGCCGTTGCTGCGGTAAATGATGAACTCCACTAAATGACTCTTCAGTACCTTTTGTAAGGTTTGTCCCAGTTAGCTTTTAAGCTTATGCCAGCAGTAGGATGATCCAAATCAGTGATGTAGAGCTGCTATCGCTCTACTGTTTGGTTTCTGGAAGCTCAGCTGTAGCTTCTTTCAAGTGTTAGTGAGCAGCCTGTGGGGGAAGTTGCAGGAAGCTGAACACTGTATTAATTAACTTTCATTTCTTGCATACTGGAAACAACATGGGCTTGTCTTCCTTCTGCTCTGATTCTGTTTCACATACTCTCTTGTGTGCATTATCCGAGTACGAACAGGTAGGGTATGAAGTAATTCAACCTCAGTGTAATTTGATATGGCTTTTTATCTTTTATTTTCCCCTTGTAGCTTCTTTCCAAGTACTTTCTTAATTAAGAAAAGAAATAGAATTCAGCCATAAATGTGGAATGAAACCTGCTTAATTAACCCCTAAAATCTTTCTAGAATCCATTTTATCTTTTCCTGAACAGCCTTTTACAAACTGAAACCACAGATAGAGTGTTAGTTTTTCTGAATATATCAACTCTGCTATTGTAAGCCTGGCATGACTATCTCCTTCATATGACAAGAGGAGGGGGAGGACTTTCTGTACCCCTTTGAAGATCTGACCTATTATTTGACTAGTTTGCTAATGCATTGTGTTGTGCCCTCTGCCCTTTTCGCTTTAGATTTAACCTTTAAGCTTTGTCTTTCTTTCATTATGCAGTTCACTGTCTTAATTTCCCCATACTGTACATTTTTTGTGTCTGTAGTAAGTCCTGACATCATGTAGCCCATCTCCCTCCTGTCCAGGAAATGGACATGATATATGTCAGTGCATTTGTTGACAAGCAACACAAAGTGTTTTATATATTTTGGCTGTGCTGTTTTACTGGAAACATTGACTTCTTGGAGGGGCTGTTGGAAAAATTAGTTCCATAACTCTCCAGAATAACATTTGCACCTTGATTTGAAGACATTCTGGGAGCTTTTTTCCTGTTCTGTTAAGGCCTGGGTCTCCCTGCTGCAGCTGCTCTGTTTTTAATGTGTTGCTCCGTTTCCAGGCAGACATACCCCTCTTTGAGTGGAGTTCGTTTTAATCTGGCTGTTTTTCCATGTGCCTTCTCTTTAGAAGGTAAATTTGTCAGCCTACTATTTCAGTCTCTCAGTTCACTGCAGCAGCAGAACCTATGGTCAAAGCGCAAAAGCAATATAAAGGAGGAAAACCAAAACTTCACTCTGTATAAGAGCTTTTTTTCCATTTTTCTCTCTTTTTTTTTTTTTTTGCTTCTTATCTCTGGAAAGGGGTTGCTACAGACTTCTGTGTCCAAGGAAGTGTGGAGAAGAATGCTTGCACTGCAGTCTTCACTACTCCTGTGAAAACGCCCAACTGAAGCTGTCAGAACAGTTATTGCAGGAGCACTAGACTTGTGTGGTTAATTGCCCTGAACCCCAGTATGCTTCCTGAGGAGTTTTGTCTTATTTTTCTGGGAGTTTTGTAGCTGCCCTTTGATTTGCTACATACACACAGCAGACCTTTACTTGAAGTATCTTTTTTTGTGTGCTTCAAAGACGGCAACCTAAGCACTCACATCCTCACCCTGCTGCTTAGGTAAACGTGCGTCCACCCCGTCCTCCCTGCTCGCGTGGTGGCTGCATTGCCCGCTAGCAATGTCAAATGTCAATGTGAGCAGCTGGTTGTCACTTGCATAAGCCCAGGAGCGTCTGACTAGAATTGATTTTCAATTGGTGACATTCGGTGGTTTTTTGTGTGTGGAAAATGCTTTAAAAAGTGGTTTACAGGTGATCCACAGTGTGCATCTGAGCTTCAGGAAAAGTCTGAAGCCAAAGATTTCAAGTAAACCTATTTTCCTAAACAATTACTGTGGTTACATTTCATTTTTTTTCTTCTCTTGCCAAAAGCCTAACTCATAGCTACTATTTGATGAAAATTAACTCTGGACACTCTCCTTTTCCATCAGTGTAAGGTGTCTACTGTTTGTTTGGTGAGGCTTGATCCTATCTGATATTAATATCTTCCAGTAAGGACATATCTTACTGCAAATTTATGGTGGTCTCTGTACCTTTTCCAAGTCTGGGTCTGCATGATATCCAATGTGAAATTGCTAGTCTGGATTAAGGTACAGCCAGAACAGATTGCCTGGAGCAATGTCCTGACAGGTTGTCTGTCATCAGTCCACAGTAGGCATGGGAAAGGTGGAGGAAGCCATGTCTGTGCTATCTCCAGTGGATGCCATAGGACCCACCATTGTCACCAGCAAGCTGGTGGGGGAATAGGATGGGAAGCTGGGAGATATCAAATTGTCAGGCTCTTTTAAGAAGTGTGTAAAAAGAAAAATCCCAGAAGGTATTTGGATTTTGGTTTGCCTACCAATAGTTATCTCAGTTTCACCAGCATCCCTGCATTGGCCAGGCAATCATCCAGTATGTACTTCAGAGTAAGGAGACTTGATTTCCTGGTTGGCTGGAAGATTCCCAGTAATATATTAAAACAAGTCCCTGTTGTAGGAAGAGTAGAAAAGAGCATTCAGAAGTGGGTCTCCCACCAGAAATTTTAATAGATGAGATTTGTCTGACCCCTGCCTATGTTATTTTTTTTCTACTGAAGTATTTTGTGAAAGAACTTAAAAACCACTGATAATTCAACTACTGACTAGATAGGTGGAAAAGATGGGGAGTGAAGGAAGACTTCCTGAACATGGCAGAATCCACCCAAAAGCCTGGCAGAACAATATTGGAGCAGTAACAAATTGAGAGGTAATAAAGTGACAGGCAAAGATGTGGTAACTGCAGCTTTCCTATCACCTCTGACATTGCAGGTCTTTCCCTCTCAGACGTAGGCAGACTCTTCTCCACACAGAGGAGGCAGAGGGTGGAGCTCAGCGCTTGTATAAATTATAAGTGTCCTTCATGTTATTCCAGCAGCAACAACAAGCCGTGAGCGTGTTTGTCCGCTGACAGATCTGTTACCCAAATTGAGTTTTCTGCTGCTGACGCCATCTTGCCCATCATGGGGAGCCCACCCGCCAAGGTAAGAGAATCGCAGCTCGGCGTGTTTCTGGGGCCCTGCACCTTGTGGTGGGGACCTCCCTGCTCCAGTTCTCATGAGCAAGCTCCCTCCTCTTTGCATCTGCTGAGATGCACAGATAAACTCCTGCTGGTGTGATGCAGCAGGGTCTTCTTGGAGCTTACAAATTTACCGTTTTCCCCTTTTTTCCTCAAAGTAACTAATATGTAAGTGAGCTGCAGCAAAAACGCGGTGCAAATATGACCCTTTTCTTTTACTGTGAGTTGTACATGCTGAGGGAATGCCGGGAAGGAAAAGAGGGCTGGCCCTGAAGACTTTACTTCACTGTAAAATGAAAGCGCTTCAACCCCACTGCATACTTCCCTCAGGATAACACACAGAATCATCTTCGCTGTTGCTTCAGCTGAAAAAACACACAGTTTTTTCTAGCAATAAAACATAATTTATATTATGTTAGCTGCAGGGGAGAGTTCTAATGAGCTATTTGGCTGATTTAGCTATCTTCAATGTAATGTTTACGGCATCTGTGATTCTAGTGGAGGTATTTCATGTCTGGACTTGAATTTTCTAGTAGTAAGTTCCATTCAAAGATTTTAACTGATAGTTTTTAGTATAAACCAACAGATTTATTAGCTGAGAGTTGTTTTCTCATGTATATCTTTGAAAAGGATGCGTTGTCTTAAATCCAAGATGTGAATAATTTACAACTAACCGTTCTTTATGTAATGAACCCAATGTCAAAATTTGCAGCAAATAAAATAAATAGGAGAATTCACGGGTTTTACATATAGTGAGAAACACTGTTACATGCTATGGCTTATAGGCAGTCATTAATCGTTAAGAAAAAAGAATATTTATATACTTGTGCAGTGGTAATATTTGGTGATGGCGCTAGAGATTCAGGAAAATATCAGTAGCCTGAACAGATTGCAAAATGCTAGATTAAAAATATTCAGACATTTGATTATTGGGGCAAAGCATATACATTGTAAATGTAATGTATTTGCTGGATGAAATTTGTATCTGTCTACCTGTCAGATCCAGAGCTAGCTATCTTAGATATAAATATTATCTATACATTTTAAATATCAATGTCATATTTCATAAGATAGTTCTGGATCTGATAGATAAGTAAATAGCTTAGGTATAATATTGTCTAGAAAGTCTCAATTACAGCAAAAGTTCTTGCATTTCATCCTAATGCTGCAACTGCTATTCCACAGTGTTGGCATAGTTGTTAATAGGCAGCATGGCCAAAAGCTTAGAGTACAAGCATAGCTTCAGGTCAGAAAACTTCTGCTCTTAAGGAAGGAGATTCATTCAGCACTGCAGGTAGCTCTGCCTTTCTGTCAAGCAAATGCATTTTTTGATATATGTAAGTTGGTAAATAGATATGAAACTCGGAACTTTTTTTTTTAATAGTAAAAATAGCAAGTTGTTTAGAGAACTGTGCATACTTTGAACTACCTAGGAAAACCTACTAGAAGTCTCCCGGTTAATTTTTTGTTGTTTAAAAAGTGCTACCAAATTGGCACAATATTAACTTACAACTTGCTGGGAATGCTTTGATATTCATAACACGATCTTCTGCTCAGACAAGAATAATTACTCTTTACTGGCTTTATTTTGTGAACTGAGGAATAAATTTTATGTGGTAAAATACTCAGAAATTCTATCAACGCAAAGCCTCAAGGGACCTGCTCATAGGTGTAAAGAGGTGACTGATAGAATATGAACAGGGGATGCATCCCAAACTCCCAAACTCACAATGACTCTTGAAACAATCCATCACTGTTAACAAGAATTTAAAGTAAATATTTGTAAGGTGAATCAGATTCACTCACTAACTGTTCAACTTCCAAAGGTAAGATTTTGGATAATTGTGGTTCCAAAGGAAAATGAGGCTTTCATGGTCATGTTCTCTCCTTGTATCCTGTCTCCTGGTTTTTGCAGGTTTATTCAGTCACTTTTCCCACTAGAACTTTGCACTCCTCTAATTTTAATGAAAATAGGCAGCTGGTGGGAAGGGCAAATTGCTAAGAGTATTCTCACTGATGGAGGGCCTAATGAACTCAGCCCATATGAATCTATGTGGAAGAGAGCGGTTTGGTACCAGTCTGGCCAGGAAGCTCTTTTCTAGTTTATAAATTTATACCTTTAACCTTAATTTGGTAAATTTCCAAGTTGTAGTTGAACCAAATCCTCAGTATCTACGTAAGAATATGTCAAATGATTACATTTGGTGTGAGATCTTGTACAGAAGATATTGTACAGCTTTTAGTACAGAACTGGAGAAAGAACAAGTAATCCCTGAAAGGAAGTAGTTATTCATGTCTGGAAGATAGTGATAAAGCTGAGTGGTAAATCCTACAGCTATTTATAGAATGTCAAAAGTGAGAGAACTAACTCCTCATATAAAACTTCATATAACTTGGTGTTTTGGTGTTATCCCCCTTTGCTCAGAGAACTGCTTAGGTTTGGAACAGAGGGAGTGAATCAGCTTTCCAACATGTACAAACCAAGGACTTATTTTAAGAGAAAAGCCCAAAGAGATGGTGATTGGAGGAGGTTCCCAGGTTTCCAGGCTCTGCAGAAATTACCTCCTAGAAAACTAGCTTTCTAGTGAAGGTAGCCATGTTCTAGGAGCAGCATGGAGGGGCAATAAGGAGCGAAATCAAAGATATGAGCTGTTGGTAGGTTTCCTCCTTCACTGCCATCCAAAGACCATCTCAGTAGGCTCCTCATTGTTAATGAGCTTTGAGAAGATTTTATACTCTTAAAGTTTTCCTTTTGGGATGAAACCCTGAAGTGACTAATTGCCTGTAAACACGAAAATTATGTGTCTTCCTGAAGCTGACTGGTATATGACTGTTCTCTGGAAGCCAGACTGTAGGCCAGCAAATGTGTATTATTACAAACAATGAGCAACAGATGAGAGTTTTCAATTTGTTAAGGTTTGACACAGTTGTGGCACTTCTGCTGTGCTAGTTTTATCTCCTCTTTATTGGTTTTTCTGTATTTTAGACCTGAAAGGACACTCCCAAACTTGCTTTGCCAGTGTAGAAATGTAGTTTAGCGCTAAATGCTGTCAAGTTAAAAGAAATTTGGTTTTGGTGTTTGGGTTTTTTTTTGTTTGATTGGAGGTTTTTTTTCCCTCCATTTCTTAGGCTGCTCTGGCTAAAGACTCTGCTATTATTTATTGGTCTGGGATGTCTAGGATGCAAATATAGACAGGTAGCTGAATCCTGCACTCTGTCATTGGCCTGGATGTGGCACTACTAGTTTTTCAGCAAAAAATAGAATAATGTGCTTCTGGGAAAGTTACCTTTGACGCTGGGTATTTGTTACTCTCTGTCTGCCTATGCACATTATGGTTAGGGTTTTCCCAAGGAATTGAATGTAAAAGAGCAAGACCAGTACAGCTGCAAGACTGTCAAAAGCTGTCTGGATATGGTGGTTGTGCTTATCGGTCTGCATTGATGATGAAATTGCATGTTGCACTTCATATTACAAAAATAGCAAAAGGTATCTCTAAAGCCAATTATTTTTTCTAGGAGGGTGTTCTGGAGTGCCAGCACTTTTGGGCAAGGATGTTATTTTAGACCATCAAAATCAGACCCCAACAGGCTGAAAGTCCACTCTACCTTTTTCTGATAAAAACGGAATTAGGCTAATTCTGGAAGGTTAACACGGTTTGGAATAACTGCAGCTGTGGGAGCAGGGTGGCTTCTGGCTTCCCCTGGGGATTGGCACAGTCCGTAGGGTTTATTATGGCCATATTGACCCATCTGAATCTGTTTATCTTTTTCCCTGCAACAACACAAGGACTAAGCTGCACCAAATCAGAATTAGTGAACAGTCATCTCTGATGATGTTTCCATTAGTGGGCAGATGTTGACATGTTTAAGGGAAGTGGAAAGGGGAAGGGAGGAGGAGTGAGGCTCTCTGGCTCCAGAGGAGGGCATGAAAACATGACATCTATCACAATTGAGAGTACTCTGGTGATGAACTGCAGACACACCATTTTTGTAAGCAATTATGAAATTCCCATCATAAAAGTTTCAAAGCAAATTGTGTACCAACTTCTGCTTCTCCAGTGAAGGCAGACTCTGAGAATGGTTTGGGCTTCTGTTGAGCAAGGGGGAAGTTGATTACAAAATGACACAGAATTACCATATTAATTAAAACCAGTCAGCCCTGTAATTGGCTACATAATCCAATATTTCATGTTAATGAAACCCACTAGGAACACTGAGTGTTCCAGTTAGTACTTCTATGTTAAATGACTATTTGCACAGGAAAATTAAAATTCTTGCAGTTGGCAACTGGAATAATATAGAAGTGTCTGAAACTTGTAAATGTCCATAATGCATTAAACTCAGTAGGTTTTAAATATGTGAGTTTCAAAATGGAGGAAAATGTAGTGGAAATTATTCTGGTCACGCACAAACAAGCATGTCTTGAGTTTTTATACAAAAAGTGCTTCAATCAACCGTTAAGAAGCCAAGACACAGAGTAATCTGTGATTTTGTTTAGGTTTAAGAATGGGATTTCTCTGTTCAGGACAACCCTTGAATATTAATCTCAATTTAAAAAACAACGTAACTTTAAAAGTGTCATCATAACACTTAATATTAAGCCTTTATTTGAACATGCTAATTCACAGGTCAGATGGTATCCACTTGATGGGATGTAATTTACTTCTAAAAGAATCTGAATGAAACTGACTGAAGACCGTTCTCATCTCTAATAAACATGTCCAGTAGTCGCCATCCTATTTTAAAAGAATTTCAGATCAACTGTAGCGACTCCTTCTATAAAGAAGTTCCTCCTTCTCCAGCTTCTTCTATCTCCACAGTCAATAATTTCAGTGTCGGGAAAATTAATCGTGGTGACATCTTTCGAACTGAAATTGTCAAGTTATTTTGATAGATTGTAATGGGATACTCTCATTTAAATAGATAAGATGTTGCAGTCAGTGTGTAGTTTAAGCTGCCATTCAGGCTAATGGCACGCTTCCGATTTGATATGGCTCTGCTTTAATTTATTAGCAGTAGCAGGACTGTATACAGGGTACTACTATTGCTTATTATTGCTGACAAGCCATGGTAATATGAAAAAAAATAGATAAAGTTCAAAAGAAAATGAAAAAGAAATGTAAATGTTCCAATTTAAAAAAAAAAAAAAAGAAAGAAGTATTTTTGTCCTTTCAGTATTGTCACGTGTCTGTACATGTGTCTCTATTCAGGCTTATAGGAATGTTGTTTAAAAATGACAAATACTTTCTGATCAGCTTGGGTTTGGAAGCTTAATTCTTTGTTAGAGTTAGGAACAAGTAACTTGAAATAAACGTTACTATGCTAGCTTGCCTATGATAGAAATAAACCTCATGTCTGGAAGGGAAGTTGTTCCATTCCCATTAGGTGTTTTCAAGATACCTAATCGTGTGGGACTCTGTGATATTATGCCTTCAAAGCAGGACACGTTTTTCTTCATCTGAAGGGGCTCTGCTGAGTCTATTGTCCATTCACTCACTCAGTACTGCCTTTGGCGAGGTCGGCAAGGCCTTAGGAGCATCATGAGAATTTAGTCCTAGTTTAAAGTGCTTTGGTAACTGCTGTGTCCTGGCTCAGTGTCAGGACCCAGGCAGACAGCTGGGAGCTCCTAGTGCTGCCTTCCAAAAGCCTGGCATTGACTCACTTGTGGCAGAGGACCCTCAACAGTTTGGCAGTACAACCATACATCAGGTTGCATGAAAACAGGCACCTCACGGTGATAACAAAAACCTTCCACACCGTTGTCTGAGTCCATGTTTTATTTTGCCATCTTCACTCATTCAAGCTACTTAGCAAATAACCCAACATGCATTTGTGCCATCATCCAATCATGATCTACTGCCACTGGAGGGAGGTCCCCTCACTTCAAACAGACTAACAGCATGGACAGACTATCTCCTGTACTACTAAATATACATATGATTTTTGTTATTCTGAGCTGATAAAACTAATTGTGTTTGTTTCCTCTGCAGATGAAGCTGTGCCCCATCCACATGCTTTCTGTAAGAATCATACAAGCCAAGAACATCAAGTCAAGAGACCTGTGTGAGTTGTGGTTTTGTTGTGTTTTAAGTCATCTCCAGAGTTTACACAATGAGCAATGTCCCTAAGTTCTGAAGGTATACATGCAACGTGTGTAAAGCAGAGCAATAGAAGCACTGATGCCAGGGCTATAATTAGATCAAATGCCTGAGGGTGTCGTTATTGGAGGACATATGTAGGGGCATTTCAAGGAACTGGTAAAAATCGAGTCCCGGATGAATTTTCTGGGCCAATAAGGGAAGGTAGACCTTGTGGGGGCACTGCAATCTGTAAATCTGCTTGGAGATGTTTGCTTTTGATGGTCATAATCGGTACAAATCATATAATGGACTGGAATTTTGCCACACAGGCCACATATTTAGGAACCCTGTATTGAAATGTATCTGTTACACACGATAATCAAAGGTAAGTTAGAGAATTTCAAAAATACAGTATAATTCAGGATATTTCCTGTTCTCAGATGACCAGTTGTATTAGATATTGACAATTTCTGGTTAAGGAAGGACTCTGCAGATTGAGCTGTAAGTACAGGCTGAACGTGCAGCCAAAACAGACTTTTCTGTGTACTTTTGTATTTAACCTTCTTTTAACTCATTGTCTTGCCCTCACAGCTTCCTATGGCTCCTTTTCAAGATGTGCTATGGATCAGCCACTCAGGTGCCATTTTTGCAGAGGTCTCCCATGGGTTCCTCAGTCAGGACAGTGTGCTTGAGCTGTCTTTTCTCACATTCTTGAAAGCTCTGGCCTGTGTATTCCTCTAGTGAAAAACGACATGGTCAGCCAAAAAAAGCATCACTTTGCAGTGAGTTACTTGAGTTACAGCTGAGACCATTCACATCTCACTGTGCAGGGCCAAGCACAACCTTGGCCAACCCTGGATGCAAGGGAGACTAGAGGGAGTGAGTCCCGTACTGGTTGAATAACTGCCTGCAGAAGGGCTTCATGAACTCCTGTGGCAAATATCACATAGCAATGTCCAGAGGTAGACACTAAAAAGGTGTTAGTGTGATGAGGCCTGTATTTCTGAGTTTCAATGATCTCTTCTATCTACTCTATTGAAGGGACAGTTCCACTTTCCTGCCAAAACCTTGCGGGGCATTGTTATTCACTGCTTGATACCGGTCTGAAGTATTTAGGCATCTCAGGCTGCAGTAGAAATCTTCAGTCAAGTCCAGACTCCAGCTCTGAAAGACATCACCTTGGAGATTTCCTTTCACACCGTTGTCAAGCTTCACAAAGTAAATGCACTTTCCCACCCTGGCTCTTCCAAACGGATAGCTGCTCAAGGCACTGACTGCACTAACCATAAGGAGTAGATGTAGACTGGAAGCGAGACGAAGATTTCCAACTTGCTTGTGCCCTTGTGCTCTGGGGCCCACATGGGCCTTTAGCTGCAAGAGATCTTCTCTAGTTCCTAACCCTGTGATATCCCCTTCGCATGTTTGTGGTGCTAGACTGAGCAAGCCAGTCTCCTCTAGTCTTCTCTGTCATATGTGTTCTCCTTCCCATAATCATCCTAACAGACTTTTTTGGAACTACCTCTAGTTTCAATTAAACTTTTTTAACATCATAGACTGGAATTGTAGGGAATATGCCCGATGGAATCAGCGGGGTCTTTTATACCTCTTTCTCCTCACATGGGAAACATGGTTCTTAGTGTACTTCATATGTGCATGTGTACATTTGCATTTAGTAGTTACTGAAGAATTAGATGGTTTTTCTTGGTTGCTTCCAACTGATGGTCTCTTTTGTTATTTTTAAAAAAGTAGTAATGAGTCTCCATAATCATGGCCTTGCCCTGCTTTTCATCTATGACATTGGCATCAGGTTTTTAATTTTTCTCTGCTGCAGTGACTGCATCAGACTGCTATGTGCGCTTGTGGCTGCCGTCTGCTTCCAATGCAAAGCTTCAGACCAAAACCATCAAGAATTCTGACAACCCTGTCTGGAATGAGACTTTCTACTTTAGGATCCAGAGAGAAGTTGAGGTATTAAAAACAGAAAAGTCACCATTTTCAGTTTCTGGGAATTGATACCCTGTCGACCAACTGTTCTTATTACCTTAAGAAGTTACTTGTGTAATGGAACAGACTGTTTAGCCCCAAACAGTAGACATATGCAGCAGTGTTCCCTTCAGCTAGTTATAGACACTGGTGATATTAATGCCTACATTTGAGCTAGTCCAGATTCCCTTTGTTGTCACCTGAAATAAGTAAGTGCTTGCTTCATCTTCATCTGGACTATCTGGACATGCTTCATCTGGACTATTTTGGATGGTTATTTTACAAAGAGCTTTCCCTCCGCTGGTTGTAAGGGAAGGGTAGAGGAGTTGCTGCGATGTAGACTGCAAATTTAATCCTCCCTTAAACTGTCTAGTTAATAGAATGTCAGGGATGAAGAAACTGTGTTCCTTGAGCAAAGCACTGACATTATTTCTATCTCCGGATAGTGGGAGTTCTCCTCTCTGTTATAGGTAGCTGTCTTCTATTTCATGCTAAGTTTCCCAAGATTTAATGACTCCTGAAGGAAAGCATGTAATTCTTTACTCTTACCACCCTGCTAGTCAAGGGCTGCAAAAGTCTAGAACTGCTCTTTTGTTTCTGTGTAATACCAGCTCAATAAGAGTTCTTATTTATTTTCTTCTATTACCAGAACATTTTAGAATTGGCAGTGTGTGATGAAGATCCACTCACCAAAGATGACACACAGTTCACAGTTCTTTTTAATGTTGCTAGAATCAGACCTGGGGAAACAGTCCGTGAGACATTTGCTTTGAAATCAGAGGTAAGACGATAGAGGGAGAGACTGGTAAGACCTTATTGTCCACATTGGCATCCTTGTTAAGTGGGGTGTGGGAATGCATAAACACACATCCTTACATATCATTATCAATATCTCATCAAATGAGATATAATTGTGCTGGATTTTTGTGACTTCGTTAATCTCTTTTCACAGATTCAGAAAATGGCACAGCCTCTCTCTCATACCCATCCTCTCTGTGGGACCAAAATATGTTAACAGGGAGCAAAATAGACATTTTTGTCTTTTATAGTGCAAATAAATAACTTCCTTACCTTTCAGCTTTACGCCACTTTTGCCACACTTAGAGGGTATTTCCTGTTAAACAGCAACTTTTTATTAAAAACATGAAGACAACCTACTC
>VZTM01020356.1:227490-259652 GCA_013400555.1 Jacana jacana
GGAAGGAGCTGAAAATAAAATATAACTCATCTAGAACAATTCACAAAGGTGAGAACCAGCTGAGCTTTGTGGGTTGAGAATGGTGTCACTAATCTTCCCTGCCCATAAGGATGAAGGAAACCCTTTTAACCTTCAACAACTGCTTTGACCGGCTGTTCTGCCTCAAAAGGCAAAGAAAAGGGGAAAACCAGCTAGTCAGAGGAATCTGTCTGCCCCAGGCAGTTTACAAATCCTTGTCAGAATTTTAGTTTTTAATATGAGAAACAAGGGTTTGGTGGAGACAAAAATCCTATTTCTCTCACTGTGAAGTCCGCTAGAGATTGAATTTGTTCCTCATGTGAGTACCTGGCATAGGGCTTAACGACAAAGCCTTTCCAAAAAAAGACTCACATGTGGAACGAATTCAATTTTGGTCCTGGACCAGTTGAACTCAGAAAGAAAACATGCCTGAAAGGAAAAATAGGTCTTAGGTCAATGTGAAGAATAAATAATTTTGAAGAATGGCCTTATGTTTATATGGTTTCATCACGCTTTCAAAGCCTGTATCCTTTCAGAAGAGCACAAGTACACAGTAAACACTCTACAACGTCATTTGGGTGACTGATACCCCTTACTTTGTCACTCTACTGTGCAGTGAATGGTCTGTGTGTAGTTGCCTCTTGAGAGAGAGCACTGAAGTGCTGACACCATTATGTTTGAACTCTATGAGATCCATTGCTTAATCTGTGTCATGACAGGGTCAGTTCATGTGGGCCAATAATATGCAGCATGGATACTTGTCATAATCAGTGGGTAATGTGTAGTGGTGCAGTATTTTTCCATCTGGTTTGACTTGCAGGTCTTTGGACGAACATCTTTACTAGGAATTTGCTGGATGGCTTGTACTGGTCTTCAAATTCAAATGAATTCTGGGAACGATGGGCCAAAGATATGGTAGATATAGGTAAGAGTTTCAACATCAGTATATATTTTTTTGATCAGATGGTGTTTCCTATTCAGGAGAAGATTAAGAAAGATATGCTATTGCTACTGTTTATTAATAATTTCTCACATACTCTTGCTAAATTGCTGCATATTGTGTTGCTTTATTCTGGATCTTCCAGCATGATTTTCACCTGTATCAGAATGGTCACTATGTGATGATATGATATGATTTGATTTGATTTTACTGTTTTGATTTTAACCCAGAGGCACACTTTCATTTCATAGTTTGTTAAATGACTCCCCCCATGACTGCAAGTGAGAGGGCAAAAGTACAAATCCAGTGTGTCATTTGAAAGAGTAAAAGACAAAAACTGTGCTTGCTTTAAACAAAACCAAGTATCCCTCTGTTTAAATGGTATTGGTCTTGTGCATATGTTTTCAAGCAGACTGCAAGAAGCAGGGAAAGGAGGGCCTTTCTGTAGAAAAGTCAGCAAGGGCAGTTAGCCAGTAAAGGTGCTGGCAGAACAGATTGATGATATGTTTTCTCACAGTTCCTTCTTTATTTCAGAAAAGCATTCCCCTGAGGAGGATGTCACTATCATCGAGCCTCCGTCTTGTTTGTCAGGGAAGTTGTATGAAATGTTTCAGGACATTATGACCAAGCGTCCACTACTGGGAAAGTCGCATAACTTCCTGAGAGGCTTAGAATTTCAAAAGGATTATATCCATCAGAAAAAATTTATTGAATGGAAAGGTAACTGCAACAAAGAGTTAGCTGCAGTGTGCAGGTAACATCTCAGAATGTTTTTTTTTTTTTTTACTTTGGAAATCTCACATTTAGAGATATTTTCTCAGGGTTTGGAAATCTGCTGCGATGGAACTATGTTCGTGGTGTCTGTTTCTTTAGGGTAGCAGGTTAAAATGAACTGGTCCATGGGCCACTCTTTCACCTCCTGAAGGTATCTGTGATTTCTTTCAAAGCATGCTCTTCTACAGGAAGTTTGTCCCTCTGCATAGGTACAGTAATCAAAAAGTTCAGAACGGTTACAATCTTTTGAGGTCCAGAAACAAAGGTAACACTGGAAGCATGAAACAGCAAGTTATTATCTGGATCAGATGAAGGAAAGGACTGGCTGCAAGCATGTGGTTGCCCATATATGTGGTATTTCTGCCGCATGATTTATCCATCCAGACACCCCTCTTTAACCCTTCTGAAACAGAAATACCAAGATACAGGCACAGCAAGTTAAAACCAGATAGGCTTAGACTGTATATATTGAACAAATGGAATATTTAGACTTGATGTGTAAATTGAACAGCAATTTCCTATGGCCTGTGCTCTGCAGGCAGGCAAAGTCATAGCAGTTTTACCTCAAAATCTATGAAACTACCTGTGAAATGATAGCAAGCTGGCAGAGCTGAGGCTTTGTGCATCACAACCCTTCCTGTAATCCCAGCATCCTTCTATGAGCGGGTAGCAGTGTGGGAAGACCCCACTTTATTAAGATTAATCTAACTTCATCAAGGGAACATGTGTTCTCTGCCTTCTCTGACTTCTTCTCTTTGGTAACTTGTATTTTCTCTCCTCTGTTTCATGCAAGTTAATTACAACCCTTTTAGTCCCTGGCTGCCATTGCTACATGGTTTGCTGACAATGGCAAGAGACAGTGGAGCTATTCTGCAGACGAAGGCAGAGCCCACAGTGTGCTAAGTGCTTTGAAAATGCTCAGTGAGCAAGAAGTCTGTGTCCTGAAAGACTCTGCCCTAAGAAAGCAAGCAAGAGAAGGAGAAAACAAGCAGCATAAGAAGGGTGGGCGAGAGAAGGAACAAGCAAGTAACTTAAGAAAGTGGATGAAGGATAAAATTCTCAGTCGGTAAATGTTAAAAGAAATAATTTCTCTTTCTAGGCAAATGGGTAGAAGCAGATTTCAAGGAGGATTTGGAGTAAGAAAGCATAGGGAAACTAAAGGCTATGTCAAGGTAGATATTCTGTAAATACAGTAAAATAAGTGGAAAGTATGAAGTCTGCAATGGGAAATAATTAACAGATTTTTTTATCCTCTTGGCTGCCTGCATGTGACAAAGCTAAAACCAGGTACAGATCAAAATCTATAAGTAAGAGGAAATGCCAGCTCTGTGAGCAGGAATGCTAGTTTTGTGGTAGGTGAAGTCTTCGGAATGTAGCTGTGTTTTAAAGGCTTTCCTGCAGCTCACATTATCCGACACATTAAAATAAAATAAGACTTTAAATGCCACATGAAAAACCTGATTTTCATGGTGAGACATTTGAGAAATCATGGCCTGGAATTAATGTAATGCATTTACAGCAAGGTTCATGCTTTCAAGGGAGTTCTTGAGACAGGACTTTCTTTAAAGGCCTTTTTTTGGTGTGGGATAGAAGAAAATACTCGCCTACTTCTAATTCCCACATTCAGCCATGAATCATAGAATGGTTTGGGTTAGGAGGGACCATAAAGATCGTTAAGTTCCAGTCCCTCTGCCCTGGGCAGGGACACTTCCCATTAGACCAGGTTGCTCAAAGTCCCATCCAGCCTGGTCTAGAACACTTCCAGGGATGGGGCATCCAAAAATCCTCTGGGCAACCTGTTCAGTGTTTCACCACCCTCAGAGTAAAGAATTTCTTCCTAATATCTAATCTAAATCTAAGAGTTCCTCCCCATCTTTCCTGTAGGCCCCTGTAGGTACTGGAAGGAATTAGGAATAAATGCTGCACAGTTCCTTGTCCATGACCAGAAAATTGAGATAATGGAATTTCAACTAGAAATATATACCAGGCCAAATAAAACTAAAAAGTATGTTCTGTTTCTTCTGTGGGAGACTGAAAGCAAAGGTCTCTCATTATAGCAGAATCTGTGAATTCCCAGCAGCCACAAATGCTAAAATAAGCAAATAATTTTGTAAAGACCTGATAGTGAGGGAATGGAAAAAATATGAGTTATTTCTTCAAGCTGCTCTCAAACATTCCATGCTATGAAACAGGCTGGAGTTATTCTGCACAGTTTAAATTAACACTACAGAATGAGGCCAAGGAGGCAGAGTGATTGAAAGAAGTGAAATCCTCGAACTTACCTGCAGTATTTCTGTGATCAACAGTTTCTTAAAATACCTAAGCACAAATGACTTAAGGCTCAAGAGCTCTGCCCTGGACTTTGCTAACTCATTTTGTGAACTTGAGGAACGCTCATAAGCCACTAATTTGATATTTAAAACCATGGCAAAATGTTTCTTATTCCATGGGACTAGAAATGGCACTGGGGAAACAATAGTAGTCTACAGGGCAGGCTGCTGGGGTTGCTAGCAAAAAAATAAGAGTCTGGCTTTCAGAAACTAGCTTTAGATCTCAACTCACCAGTTAGTATAATCCCCTCTTGACTCCTTTTTGGTGTTAATGTAAGGATATGTTAAAATATTCAAGCAATGTTTTAAGCTGTTGGTAGGGGATGCTGTGTGCATGATTTGGTTTTTGTTTTGAAGCCTGGCTAAGATAATTTATATGAGAGATGACTGAAGGCATGTTGAAGTCAGTTTTTTTTCACCCAGGGAGGAATCTAGTCCTGAAAATGCAAAAGCAAAAAAAAAAAA
Organism: Jacana jacana; assembly: GCA_013400555.1. Lineage (NCBI taxonomy): Eukaryota > Metazoa > Chordata > Aves > Charadriiformes > Jacanidae > Jacana > Jacana jacana. Next base: position 232,018 of record VZTM01020356.1, read on the forward strand.
AAGCGATGCAAAAGTGCGGTGAGGTACTGCAGTTGTTAGATTTGTTGCTACACTGTGAAATTGTTTTTGTTGTTTGCATTTTTCCCAGCTCTTAGGGGGAAAAAAAATCAGCTAAAGTCTGTGTTCTGTGCAAAATCCCTCCTCCCCAGAGCAGCTGTGAGGCCAGTGGAGTCTGTGTCTCACCTGCCCTCTGCCCAGCTGCCTCATGGCCTGCCCTGTGAGCCTGCCTGGGGTAACAGGCCAGATGTGCTCAGACCTGCTGTTTGGAGGGCCTGCTCCCGAGGCCACCTTTGTGGGCTCGAAGTATGGAGGGAGGTGAGCCTGGTCTTGAGGGCAACCAAGGGGCTGCCCTTAAACTGTAGCACAGACAGAATTACTGACTCCCTCTTTCCTGCCAATGCACCACTAACTATATTGCAAATGTTTTTCAGACACTGTGCTGGATGCTTTCCCTAACAATCTGACACCGCTGCAGAAGTATCTTTGCCTGATAGATGTTGGCTATTTCATCAACACCAGTGGTGCAGCACTTTTCAAGCCAGAGAGGAATGTAGATGTCATTATCTCACTGGATTACGGTTTGGGGAATGTGTTCAAGGTGAGAAGATTAACATGCTTTGCCCTTGGTGCAGCCCTGGTAAAACCTTCTTGTGTCATTAAAACTTTTAAGTGAATGGCTGTCTAAGTATTGATCATATGCTCAGGAGCAAACCAGTCACAACATCCTGGAGGAGGAAAGAAACACCCTTCAAGACCACAACTATTGAAACTGTTATGCTCTTTTTTCTGTAGTGGATTGCAGCATACGCTTCCTAGGATCCTCAGGGAACTGCAGTAACAGTTCCCTTGGGTGCTGGAGACATGACCTTGGTCTCTCCTGGTCTGTCCTTGAGACAAATTCTAAGTGTGGCTTTTGGTCATTCTCTGTAGCTGTAAAAAAAACACTACAGGGTGATAAGAAGCATCTTCTGACTTGTGGTGAGTGGTGGGAGAAAGTAGGGTTCTACTGTGGCTACTGTGAACTACACATTCATTGCAGAGTAATTCTAGGGACTGAATTAAGTTGCTATAGTATTTCTATACCTCAGTCACCCCGATTCTTATCTCACTGTTAGCTTTAATGCAATGGCATTCTGTGTCCACAGCAATTGGAAATGACATACAAATATTGCAAGATACAAAAAATCCCATTCCCCAAGGTGGAGCTAAGTAAAGAAGAAGAGAAGAACCCAAAGGAATGTTACGTGTTTTCAGATGCAGAGGACCCCAGAGCACCCATAGTAATTCATTTCCCCCTGGTGAATGACACCTTTAAGGAATTCAAGGAGCCTGGTAAGTTCAGTCAACAAAAACTGTACTTTTTAATTGAGTTCAGGACATTTGTGTTTCCACAGTACAGATCCTAATTGTCCTTTGCAATAATAATTTTAAGTAAGGGCACAGGATGGTGAGTGAGACTGTCCTGTCTCCAAACCATCATGGCCATACATGTATAGTTGCTTCTTCTACTGGGCTCTGAATGAGCATGGCCACTCACCTGTCAGGCCAGGTTTAGGTTACTGCGTTCAGCTCAAAGTACATGGGCTTCCACCATGGCAGAGGAGAAGGTGTCAACTCTTTTCATGTTAACCAGGTCATGTTAGCATTCTTGCCAAATCTGGGATGATGTTCCCCATATACAGAGTGACACTGTATCTCTCATCCAGTAAACCATGATGCAACAGAGGTAGCTGAGGCTGCTCCATGTCTGTACTGATTAGCCTCCACAGACTGCTTAAGAGGCAGGTTAGGAAACCCCACCAGACTCAGTGGTGTTAAGCAAGACACAGGACAGAGCAAGACTTTAAGCCACAATTTGCACTGCAGGGCATATTGGAGAAGGCAGTGCTTGGAATGGTGAGATGCTGGGGATAAAGGTAGGGCCAGAATTCCTCCTTGATCTGCAAGGGACCAAGAATATCTGCTAAGTGCTTCTTCCCTTGCCTTCCTCCTCTCAATTTAAGACCTAGCAGTTAGCAAGCAGGCTGGACAGTGGTTCCTTCTCCCATACCTTCGTGCCTTTATGCCAACCACCATCTAGATAAAGAGAATTAGCAAGCCTCTCCAGCAATAATAAGAATGATGTTTGTGGCTCAAGAGTCAGAGCAGAAGGAACGGGCATATGAGTGCTCACAGCTGGGTCAAGTATTTCAGTTGTGAACATGAGAAAAATCAATAGTAGGAGGTGGAGGAGATGTGATATTTAGTTGGCATAGGGTAAGAAGCATAAATGTTACTGATCATCCTGCCTTGGCCTAGCTGTTCTATGGTGTTGGTACCAACACTGGGGGAGAAGGAGGTTACTTCCTTTACTAAAAGACGGTGATTAGAAAGAGCTGCCAAATAAACTGTCAGTCTGTGGTGAACACAGGGGAAAGCCTGAATTAGCTCACGGAGAAGGGCCTTGTCCTATGCTTGCTAAAGAGCTTTGCATGTGAGTTTGGCAGCCCTGTGCACATAACTGACAGACAGCAAGATCCTAAGCTTCCCATGTAATACAGCTCATATCTTTCCTCCCCTTCTGTAGGGGATTCAACAACGGATATGGCTGTGCTATGGGGACATACCCAGCTGAGTTTGTTCTGTGTGGAGGCCCAGCAGGCCCTGGGCGGTGGAGTCTGCCCTCAGGTGTTGTCTTTGAACGCAGGCAGGAAGCAGCAAAGGCCACGTTAGAACAAGAGAGCCTCAGTATAGACTAGCTTTTATCCAACAGCCTGTTGGTGCCTCTCCTGTCTGCCTTTCTTAACCTGAGACCTTGCTCTGTGCTGGAGCTCTTACAGCAATGAACCCTGAAGTATCTCTCACACCACCTTTTGAGTCATCAGGCCATGGACAGCTTCTGCTCTCCCCTGCAACTGCACAGCAGGCAGATCATTTACTCTCCTTCCAGCTTTATCCAAAATTATATTGTGGTACTGGGACCCCAGCAAAATGGATGTCTCTGAGGGAATGTGTGGGGAGGTTATGAACAGCAGTAAAACAGGTGAAGTAAAGCTCTTTTTCTGCTATGAGGTTCAGCAACGCTCAGAGAATATGTGCAGTAAGAGATTATACCAGTAAAATCATGTTTAGAAACTCTGTGGATGAACAGAGGAGACACTTATAGCTGGAACTAGGCTTGTTAGGTAGAGGCTGCAGATAGTCCAAATGGCAATGAGCAGTGAGATACAGCCATTGAGCAGTGGCTAGCAGGTAACACAAGGTGAGTGTTTTAGAGTCTCTCTGAATGAAAGATGAGATTATGTGGAGCAAAGCAGCTGCTGCAGCTTCTTAGCACTCCAGGCCTGAATTCATGAGCTTACCTGCATATCTCTGAGAAGCCAGTGATTCATCAGTCAAGCTGACAGCCAGCAACTCATGTGGGTGGTTGGGGGAGGAGGGTCCTTGGCAACCTGCTTGTGAGGGCTTTAAGTTTAACAGTGGAGCTTTTCATTTCTAGATGGCTGAGAGACATCTTGTGGAATGTAATTACTTATTTTTCTTGCTTTTAACTATTTAAATTCTAGAAAAGAGAATCAACTTGTGAAGTGCCCATTTACAATGCAACTATAGACTCTGGCTTTGTGGAACATGCATCCGTATCTAAATGTGGATAGCACAGATACAATATGGCTCCCTGAATATCGGGAGGCTCAGTGAAGCAAATCTTGAACATTTTTAATACAGCCACTTCTAGTGACAGCCTGCACCCAGCGCCCTGAGATCACACTGCCCAGAAAGCACTAGATTAGACTAAAACCTACTGTCTCAAGCAAAATTCATGTGTCATTTTCATGCGGTGGTAGACATCATAAGGAAGATCTCAGCAGTCAGTAGCCCTGTTGACAGTCATCTCACAACACACTTGTGGTGTGGGCATATTTGCTTAAGACTGCAAGGAGATAGGGAAAAAGCAGAGAGAAAATGTAACTCTAAACATTTTTCAGAAGCATAAGTAGGAGGAGGGAGGTTGGTGTTGGCAGGGAGGATAGGTGTTGGCAGCTCCAAGAGGCTGGGTTACGCTGAAGCTGAGGATGAGAGGCTGATGTGGACGCTCTGTTCCCTCTGCACCTTCCCACTCTCCAACAGGCAATCCACAAGGCGTCCTTGGACGTACCTGGTTGCTCACTCACTTTAGCTGGCAGATACACTCTTGTCACCACTTCTTAAGGTTTGGTCATGGATTTTGAGAGGTGTTAATAGGTGTGTGGCTTGTCTGAGAGTCAGATTTGTTAGGATTTAGGAAAGGATGTGGACTGAGGGGTGCGCTGCCCAGAAATGATTGCAGGGCCAGCATGAAGGGGAAGGTAACGATTCCTGCCAGCCCTGCTGAGGGATTTCCAGGTCTCAGCTTTAGCAGGAGTGGGAAGGAGAGTAGCTGGGAATGGGTCTATCAAGCTGAAGGGTGCAGGTGTGTGCAGTCTTTCCTAGCAGCTGTTTTTGACAGTGGGTTCTGCCAAGTAGATCATTCCCCTCCAACACCATGTGTCATGTGCTTCAGATTCTGCTCACTGTGGCGGCTTTTGTCTTTCTCTGCAGGGGTAAAGCGCAGTCTCTCAGAGATGGAAGAAGGCCAAGTAAATCTGGACAACAACTGCTCACCTTATTACCTCATTAGGCTAATCTACTCCTCTGAAAATTTTGACAAACTTGTCAACCTGAGCAAATACAACATCCTCAATAACAAAGACCTGCTCCTCCGGGCAATCCGGAGTGCTGTAGAACGGAGGAGAAGTGGCAGGACTGGGAATCTCCCCAGTCACTCTGGAGCTGGGTACCCCTAGGCTGAGTTTTTGCACTGTTCCCCACTGAAGGCTATAACAGTCAGTCACATTACAACACATCACAGTCACATTACAACACATCACAGTCACATTACAACACGTCACAGGGTTCATTATTTGCAGGAAACTGAGGAAACCCATACATTTCTCATCTTGCCTTCTTCAAGTTCCTAGCTTTCAAAAGGGTTTATTTAATCTCCTTCCCCTAAGTTTTGAGACCATGAGAGCCTCACAGTGTGGTCTTACCTGTTAAGAAATGAGGATCCTAGTTAGGAGAAACCTTCCAGGATCTTCCCGAAGTTACAGAATATGGTGGTGGTGATAGTTCTTCCTATGCGCCTGTCCCCTCAATCCTGAGCCCATTATCAGTGTCTTTTCAATGCTTCGTTACAAACGAAGTCCTGGCCATTTGCATTCAGTAATGTCCAGATTTTCAGACAGGCTGAGCAGCTAGAATTTGCACTGAATTGGTGGGCTCAGCTTTGAAGTCAGGCCAAAAAGTCATATATATATATGTATCTGTGAACGTCAGCCAAACTGAATGTGGACAACTCCATTCTGTCTGGCCGATCTCCCTTGCTGATTTAGAAATTATTCCTTTTTTCCATTCCCCTGCAAGAGTTTGGCACAGAAACGCTGCTCCAGGCTGCCACGAGGGGGGCAGTTACATTTCAGAGAGAGAGGACGTCAGCTGCAGAGAGCGAGTGTAGCTCTTTTGAGCGTTGGCTGCAGGAAAAATTCTGCATGAGGCGTGAGTGATCATGTTGATTTATACGGGTAGTGGCTTTATGCATTAAAATGTCAAGAGCCTGAAACAAGATTTTTCCTCAGAAACGTGAGGGGAGTAATTACCATAGACTCAAGTACATTTAATTTAGTAATCATGACCAGGACATAAGCTGGTGCTCCTTTCATATGCAAGCTGAATGCGGAATAACGTAACTAAAAGAGTGTATAACCATTGTGTTTTCACACCCAGAAGATTTTTTTTCCCTTTAGTCTTCTTTCCTAACATCATAGGCAAAGTATTTTTAATAGGTGCTACACTAAAATAGAGTAGAATTTAAAAAAAATGGAACTTCTCTATCACACCTCCTTGCTAGGGAAAAAGTATTTGGAAAAATGATGCCTGGTTTTCATTTGCTTTGGAGTGCAGTGAAAAACATTGCCTTGAAGAAGGAGCTTGGAAGTTCTTCATAGCCCTCCAGTATACTAAAAAAATGGTAGGGAAAGATGGTGAGCAATGCAAAACAGAGCTCTACAGAAGTCAGATAAGTTTCCAGACTTCATAGCGCTGAAGGATTTGGACCTGCTTCTGGTGTACTAATCCAAACAGCATATTCATTGGCATCCCCAAGGACAATCTAATACATTTCTTCTGTGTTGGAAATTTACTTGATATTTAGAGTTAGTTTTACTTGAAATCCAAAATAAGACAAAGAAACAGCCTTTTGGTATCTGCAGACTGTATTCAAGCTCAGAAGGAGAGCATTTACAAAAGGCTTCATTGCCTGAACCCTGCATCTACTAAATGGTTCTGCTGCTGTGAACAAGGGAAAGGAACGAGCCTCAGCAATATTCCTTCTACGATGCTTATTTACTGAGCTAAGGAATACCAGGCAAAACCTGGAGAGTCTTACCAGCTAGAATGCAACTGTACAACTGAACTCACACCATGACATGATAAGAACCAGATCCTGGCTGCAAGATTAAAACAAAGAGCCATTTAGAGTTGAAAGGTGCGATGGCAGCTGGGGGCTGTCTCTGAAGAGTCCTGCCAGGAGGATGCGTTACCTTCATGTTGGAGAGAGCACATCCTGGCACAGCATGCCACCATGCAGGTATGCACAGCCCCACAGCCAGTCGGTGTTTGACCTCCTGCCCCTCTGCATGCCCGCACTGTGTTGGTGCACTTGGCGTGCCCAGTTATTGCTCATGGCGGGACAAAGGGCTGAACTGGAGGAGAGGGCTGGGGGCTGAGCAGCCCCAGTAATAGCAGCTGTTAGTAAAGGACTGAGTTCAGTGGGGGACACTGGTACTGTCCACAATATACTGGGATTTCTCTTGACACTAAGCCAGTATCTAACTAAAGGTGGAAGACTTGGTCTTCAGGAACAGTGGTTCAGGGCAGCCCCTGCTAAGAGAGTACAGCAGATTCGTCAGGAATGAGACCACCAATGATGTTGTGTAATTGCCTTTTGTCTACATGTCATCCATATCCTAAATAGGAACACCCTTTTACCTCATCTACCAAAATTTTTATGCTCTGCTGCTGCCCTGTTCTGTTTGTAGGCTACAGTGAGTGAGATCTGTAACACTCGTGGACCTTGGCAGCACGAGCCCAGCAGTGAGGTGGCTCAGCCATGCTGAGAAAATTGGGTCTCTCTAACTGCCCACAGAAAGATAACTGGGGCATGTTTGGTGCATTCATGGTGCTGTTGATGCAAGCAGAAACACCCACTAAAATGTGAAAGAGCCACCCCTACCCGCCAGGTTTTTGGGTAACCCATAACTGGCAGAGAATAACTTTTCTGAGGGACTGTTGAACTCTGTTATAGTGTGAAGGAGGTGCCTGTGGATAGTGAAGGAGGTGGGAAGGTGGTGAGACTCTCTTTTTGCTGGGGGGACTGTCACCCAAGGTTGTGCCAACACTTAGAGTAGGGCCAGGGCCTGCTGTTTCGTCTTGCCACCAAAGGGTGCAGACAGGCCTGTGCCCTTTGATCTCCTGCAGGCCCTGTGTGAAACCCCTATAGCCTTAAGCTGAACAATAATAGTTCTTTAAAATATATCTTTGCATTTCAGAGCCTGAAATCATGTGAAGGCTGTATCACTGCCCATAAGAGTGTTTGGTTTGGGTGTTTTGTTTTGTTGATGTCTTCAGTTTTTTGTTTGTTTTTTTGTAGCATGACATTGAGGAAGTATGTCCCTGTCCTGATGGAGGAGCAGGAGGACCTGGAGGGCATTTGTGAGGGCAGAGGCTGCTGGAGGACTCTGCAGTGTGGTGGAACTCACACTTGGCAGAGTCTTATCCCTGCAGCTTGTAGGGAAGTGGTGGCTGGCACATGCTGTCCCCACAGCACACGTGGGCTCTGGTTCAGAGTGTGATGATTTGCACAGCCCCAAGCCCATGGAACTGTAGAGCATAAGCTGCAGTGACTGATGGCTGATGGTCAGGTCTGCTCTGTGTCCCTTGCTTCCTCCAGGGTGTACATGGAGTCTAAGGGAAGGGGCCACTGAAATGTGGGTTTCTCCCCCCAAGGCTGTGTGTTTCTTCCTCTCCCCAGCCTTGCCCGGCCTGTCAAATGGCTGTTCGAGCCCAGAGGCCAAAAGCAGGTGCTGTGAGGAGAAAGCTCTGCGTCTCTCTGCGTCTCACCGTAACGAGGTGTGTGTGAAACGGCATTCACTCATAAACCCAGCCCTGCTGTTCTGACATGATGTTTGCTTCACTGCTGAAGACGAAGTCATGCGTGCAAAAACCCTCACCCGAAGTGCACCCCAGATCCCTGCTCTCAGATGAACGATTCGCTGGAACCCGCCCTCCCGCCATACCCCACCCCGAATACAGAGCTTGTTATCTGCTGCCAAACGCAAAGGAAACAAAAGTTTGTTCTTACAACTGCTAGCTACTCTTTCCACAAACTGCTTCCTTCTGTCTTTTAACCATTTAAGAATATATTAATTAAAAATAAAATACTGCAAAGGATCACTAGACCCATGAAAGTCTTTATGCACTTAAACACGACGACATTTTCCCCCTATTGTATTAGCGTTCCGTCTGCTAATGCCTGCTGAGCACTTTGGAGGATGTTTGCTGGTTTCGAGATTGGGTAGAAAAATCAGAGGGAAGATGGTGTGGTTTACAGAGACACTGAGAGCCTGGAAAAAAGTGGAACAAACCCCACCTCCTGTGGTGAAAGCCTCTCCGTGGAATGGCAGGAGGCAGGGCAGGGAGGCAGCCGTTCTGAGCCGAGACACAGCTTTATTTTGCCTCTTGATGGTTTGGTTTAAATGTATACAGAAGTCTGCCTTTCACTGAACTTTACTGTTAGCAATTAAATGATGAGGTTAAAATACCTACGTTTTAAAAAGGGGAAGTTTTTTTGTTTTTTTTTTTTGTAAAAGCAGTTAAAAATTATCAACAATAAAGGAAAATGCACCAGTTTCCCCCTACTTTCATTTGTGGTATTTTTTTGTGCCAGGCGGAGGCTCCAGCAGGGGCATGGCAGAGGAGAGAGCTGGACTACCCAAAACAATTGTAATGGTTAACCACCTGGTTGGAGGAGAGTGACTGATCTGAATCTGTCTGAGCACACATTTAACCTCTGGATGTTGCATGTACCCATAAAAGTATTTACATAAACGCGGTGTTACGCACTGTCCTTCCCTCCCACTAGAAAATTGGTCAAGGCAGCGGAGAAGGCTGCGAGCAGAGAGCAAGAACCAGGCTGGCTAAGAAAGGATAGAAGCTGCGGTCCTTGTCAGAGGAGTGAAAGAGTCAAAGCTTTAGCTGCCACTTCTCAAGGCAAAGCCCCCAGCCACTATGCTGTCCTGGCTGAAGAAAAATGCCATTTCTCCCCAGCTTGGTGCTTTGGCTTAGAAATGGAGAAAAGTAGGAAAAAAACCCCAACACATTCATCATGATTTGAGGAAGTTTCATCATAGTTTGAGGAAGAAGAGGCTGAGGGGAGACCTCATCACTCTACAACTGCTTGAAAGGACATTGTAGAGAGGTTGGTGCTGGTCTCTTCTCACAGGTAATTAGCCATAGAACAAGAGGGAATGGCTGCAAGCTGCAGCAGGGTAGGTTTAGGCTGGACATTAGGAAAGAATTCTTCACAGAAAGAGTGGTCAGTCACTGGAATGGGCTGCCCAGGGAGGTGGTGGAGTTGCAATCCCTGACTGTGTTTAAGAGTAGATTAGATGTGGTGTTGAGGGATATGGTGTAGGGGAGAACTTTACAGCATAGGGCTGATGGTTGGACTTGATGATCCCAAGGGGCTCTTCCAACCCAAATGATTCTATGATTACACTGTGCCCTAATAAGTGCACCCGAAAATCCAAACAGTTGCACCAGTGAATGGGTATTTAAGCCCAAAAGGGCTAAACAGGCCCCATCTGGTGCTGGAGGGTTCGCCTGGTCACTCCTTTGTCAGGCTCAGGAGCCTGGGCTAAGCCCAGCACAGCAGGACTCAAGTCTGTGTCTCAGGTGAACTGTCTCATTGGCATGTTATGTCCAAGTGTGTCAAGAGTCTATGTCTTTTGGGTCCGCTTTGCTTCATCCCAACTGATCAAAAAGGCAGACTCAGAGAGCTGACACTTGCTCTCTCTAAGCCCATTCCAGAGGGATGGACCACTAGATGTGCATGGACAAAAGCGCATGCCCAGCTTTAACTGCACACCTGCTACGTCTCTGTATTATTGTACCTCCTAGGCATAAGGATTTAAAGTACATGAAGATCAGAATCTCATCTGAATCCTCTTGCACATCCAGGCTGAAGCACAGGAAAAGAAAAGCCAAAGCCACCAGCAGCCCAGTGCCACATGCTGATTTTCTAGGTCTGGATCTCTTCCTGAAAGAGCACTGGCAGTCCCAATCTCTGCTCCTGGGCAGAGCTACATGTCTAAAACCACACTAACTGCTAAGTTTTCCCTTCTTGAGGAGAATGGAGGAATTTACCATGCAGAGCTGCTAACAATTTCCAGGTATAGCAGGCTTCTAACACACCATTCAGATAAGACCTCTTCAGAGCAAAACGACCTTAAGCGGCCCTGGAGTACAGACAAACTAGTTTTGTGGTGGTAAAAGGGATGGGCAAAGGAAAGAATAACATTCTTTTTAGATTAAAATCTCCACTTCTGTAAACAACCAAACCCGTCTAACCGACAGCCAACAAAGGCTGCTGCTAAACTTTCCCCATCAGCATTTTCGGTTGGTTTGGGTGCTGTGCAGTGGCTGAAGCTGGCAGCGCGCCCCAGGACAGACCCGTGTCAAGTGACCCAGGGACACGTATGGTCTGGGCCTGAGCAGGGATTAGGGCATCGGAGTGGTTCAGCAAGGCTCGCTGTGCTGCTTGCAGGTCCCCCCTTGGGTGGTAGGAAAGCTTCAGGCAGTTAAAGATGTTCTGGGGAAACCCATGATATTCATAAACACTGAATCAGATAGGGTTTATTTTGGGTTGGGAGGAGGATGGGCACATACAAGCATGCTTAGCATCTCCGTGGGTTGCTTGATTTCACTTGTTCAGAGTCCTTGGAAGAACAAAATCTGTGTCTCCTGGCTTTCACCCGCCCAAAACAACAGGTACCAGGAATTCTCTTTTTTGTGGGAACCCAGGACTGGAGCAGTCACTTCTGTCTAGCCTGGATTTCCCTGCAGGGAATGTGTAATAGACATTTAACCCACCGCTCCTCTACAATGACCCATATTTAAGGACACAAGGGCTTTTCTAAAGCCTTAGAATTATTTACTGTTTGGTACCAGAAGAGAGGAGGTAGGCAAGATCCCTCCCTCCCAGAAACAACACACAGCTTCTGTGGCTGTATGGAATGATAAACCACCGAGCAGTGTATTCTGCTGCGTGACCAACCCAGGCAGAACCTTAAAAGAGCCTCTGGGTGTATTGGGAGCAGCCGTTTTAATAATGACGATGACACTGTAAACAGAAAATATAAACCCACATTCATGGGATAAAAACCAGTTCCTGATGGTAGAAGATTTATTTACAGGAGGGAGGAGGAGACAATTGAGTGCCCAAGCACAGAGCACAATCAGGTTAAGACTGGAAAGCAAATTCATCTCAGTGCCATAAACTGTCTGGCTTTGCTTCGGTTTGTTCCTTGCTGATTCCTGGCAGCCCGCCCTGTTGGAAGGTGTACGGTCAAAATAAGGCTGGTGAGTTTATCTTTGAGCATGTGATCCCCTTCCTGCCAATGTGTCTGAACAGAGGTCCTTCTGTTGCTGCTGCTGCTGCACAGCACAGTGTGTCACTGCTCTCGGCCTCTTTGGGGTTTCTGCTGGGAAAGCTCCTCTGGGATAAACAATGTTGAAACGTCTCACGTGCATCCCAGCTGAGGAGCCGCACTCCCAGCAGTGGCAGTTATTAGAGTCTTATTGAGCAATGGCAGTTTATGTCTTGCAGGAAGCAACGGCTTGAGCCGCCCAAGCTGCCTCCTCAGTGCCTGCACCGTGCCAGGACTTGGGTGTGCAGGTATGGACCTGGGACTTGAAATGCAGGAGCACAGGGAGAAGGTCAAAGGAGCTGTGGGCAGACGGATGGAGTCCCTGCTTGGGACCATGTGGCACATGAGGCCCCTGCTCTGGTAAACCAGGCTTGGTACAAGCACAAGGATTGGGCAATCCAGCTGGGGAGAAGAGCAGGCCACCACAGCTCTTCTGTTAGGAAATTCATTGAGAGACCTACGCTACAGTGTAAAACGCTTTAAGGCATTTTAAATATAGTTATTAATTACTAGTGAGCCCCAGCTTACCTGTGGGTGTGGATGCCTGGAAACCCAAACCCTGCTCATTCTTCAACAACATTTGCAATAATGCAATAAATGCTGACATATAGTGATGACAGGCTTCATTCTCATCATCTACTTTTTTCAAGCGCTCCCCCTCCCACCCTTCCGGCAAATGGCAAGAGAGATGTTTACCTCTTTATTGGCCCATTATACTGGTGGGTGTAACCCTTCTGAAACAATTGCAGAAACTACCTTTGGAAATTGACTATTTATAGCTTAGCAAAAATAACTTTGCAAATGTTACTTTTCCTTGGTGAAGCCATGCTTGCTAACCACCAAAAGCATAGCCCACCCAGACCTGGGGATAATTCCTATTTCTTTTTTTTTTATTGCTGAAACTGCTTTTCCGCAGAGTAGCACAAAGTACACTGATGCTTTGGAGGGTGCAGAAGGACAAGCTCACACTCACTAATTTAATCCCACGGCATTTTGCGTTTCTGCTGCGTGAATCACTTTTGAAAGGCTGAACGTCCTCCCTGTAAGAATCTGTTACACACTGTAAAGTTCATTTTTATTAAGAAATAACTGCTCTCTTACTTGCTTCCCTGCCAGGAGTGACGCTCAGGTGGCTGCCACGGGAATTTTTGTTGTTGCCAGGTCCTAGAGTGAGGTTGGTGCTTTACGTTCAGTAGCCGTGACCGCGCAGAGCCCTACGACAAAGCTCTGTTAGGCTGAAGCTGCCCTGGCTGGGCCGCAGGCTCCATGGGCCATTTGCGTCAGCACCTCCAGGCAAAAATAGAGCAGGAAAACAGGGTAAGACCAGACAAAGCATTAAGTGCAATTATCTGTCATCTGTGGAGCCGGGGGATCAGGTTGCAGTTACTCTGAGTCTGAGCTCCTCTCAGACCACAGTAATGCGCTTTGGCGTGGCTGACAAGCCCAGAGAGTGAGGCTCAGCCCTGACAGCACCTAATGCCTCTCATTTGTCAATACCAAGCCCAAACAATGTAAAGGCTGAAGCCTTTCACACGCCTGCAGCTCTGGCCACCTGGGCTGCTACAGTTCAATGTCTGGAAATGGGGACAACCCTTCTCTGCAAACTGCTTCCATTGTGGTTGGGTGATCATTCCTCTCCCGGTTTATACTTGTACTTGCCACCTAGTTTCCAATGCAACAACACAATGTGTTGTGAAAGGAATTAGACCACTTTAGCCAGCCAAATCTCTGCAGGCCATGTGCTTATTTCACAGTTACAAACTTCTGAAAGGCATTTGTTTATTTCATTTGTTTCTCCACCCTTCTATCAGGACCGATAACTTTTTAAACTGGGGTCAGTGAGTTATTGTGGGGCCTCATCTCTTCACTCCAGGCCTGTCTTAGCCACTGAAACGGAACAGGTAATACAGCGTCGCTCTTGGGGTGGTGAGTTTGGAAGACAATTGTCTCCTCACAGGAGTCCACCCCGGCGCAGGTGTGCCTGTGGGTGTGCACACGTCTGTCCAGCAAGGAGGTTCTGTCTAGTCCCCCGTAGGAAAAGATTCAGTTCAACGTACGGCTCCACTTAATCCAGCAATTTCATAGTATTATTGTACCAGGCTTCATTCTAAATTTGTTTCAGTTCTCTGCTCCAGCTCCCACTGGGGAGACAAGTGCAGGAGAAAAACCTAGTGATGGATGAGGTGTCCGAATTATTCCACATTTTTTTTTTTCTTCTCTCTTTTATTTTTCCTTCAGTACTGACAGGTAAAGCCTGGGCTGTGTGCATGGCAGCATGGTTAGGGAAGGAGTTGGGAGATCCGATGCTGGGGAAGCACCAGCTCAGGGGGCTGCTTAGAGAAGCTAGATGTTCACTGAAGTGCTGCACTATCAGGCTCTGTGACTACAGGACTGCTGCTCCAGTACCTATGAAGCACTATGGTGGCTGGAGGAGGTCTCTCATGGTGGGTCACAGTCTAATGTGAAGGCAAGAAAGGATCTGGTAAACTATATATGAGACCAATCAGCCTCACCAGAGCCACTGGTGAGATCATGCAGTAAGGACTCCTGGACTTCATTCCAAGGACATGCAGGACAAGGCAGCAATCAGAAACATTCAGCACAGATTTACTAAGAGGACATCAGGCTCTGACCATGTGATTGCCCTTCATGGTGACAATACCAGGTATGTGGTCCTGTGGAGAAAAGTAGATGTAACATACTTCAGCTTCAGTAAAGCTTGTCCCTTGTCTTTAAGAGCATTCTCATTTAGAAGTTGTGGAAGTCTCACTGGATAAACAGACTGTGAGATGGCTTGAAAACTGGCTGGGCTGCCTTCTGCATGGCAGAAATTAATGGCTGGACTTCTAGAAATTGGCTGGTGACAAATGGAGTATCCTGGGGTAAACACTAATATTGTTCCACGACTCACTCAGTGAGGTGGGGCACACTCAGTACATTTGGGGACAACACTAAAAAACCAGGGAGTGGCTGACATGACAAATGGCCGATCTTCAATCCAGAAGGACTTCAAGAAAACTCAAGGATTGGACCAACAGAAATCCCATGAAGTTGAACACAGAAAGGTGTGACACTCAGCACCAGGTGCAGAATATGCCCCTTTGTCAGCAGAGACTGAGAAGCAACTGCTTGAGTAGCAGCTCTGCTGAAAACATCTGGCAATTACAGTGGAGGCCACAGTCAGTACAAGTAAGCACTGCAAACAAAGCCACCCCCGGAACAGGCTGTGTCAGGAGTGTAACACCCTTTAGTCAGGAGTGACAAGGACACACATGTAACATGGTGAATGGTTTGGGGATGCCCAGTTCAAGAGAGCAGCAGAGATACTGAAGCAAGTGCAATGGAGGTCTACCAAGATGATGAGGTGTTTGAGGGCAAACAGCCCATGAGGGGAGGCTAGTGGAGTTGCAGCAGCTTAGTCTGGCAAAAAAAGAAGGCAGTATGACATGACAGCACCTTCACCTGCTGAAGGGCTGGTAGAAAGCTGATGGGTTCATGCTCTTCTTGGTAACAGTAGATGACACAGCAGGGGACAGCAGGCACCAGTGCTGAATTGGAAGGGCCATATGAAACTTTAGGAATAAATTCACTGAGTAGAGCAGCACTGAAGAGGTCACCCAGAGAGACTGTGGAACTACCATCCTTGGAGGGTTTTTAAGGCTTGTCTAGACAAAACCATGCCTGATCTGATCTAGTGTTGATGTTTATTTGGCTTTGAGTAAGACACTAAATTACAGACCTTTGGAGGTCCCATTCCACCAACACTTTGTGTTTAGCCCAAGGAGTGGCATCTCTTCAAAGTAAGCGTTACACTGCTTGCTAAAAAGAACAGACTCAGACTGATGCAGTCCCCTGTCTTTATGGCGCTGCTGCTGCTGCATCGTGCTGCGTGCACTGTGGAGATAAAAATGTGGTAATTTGTGTGCATTTAACACCCTGTTCATCTCTAGGAATTTAAGAGTGAAAAAAGCCAATAGTGTAATGAGAACAAGATGGCACTTTATGCAAATAAACATACTATTAGACATGTTCTTTCCCTTTACCCACATTTCCCCCGAAGACCAGCTTATATAATTCCTACTCAACCCAGCTTCCCAACAGGCTGGTTCATCAATCTAGCTTTTGGTCTTTCTGAGGGCAGTGGTCTGGGGACTAGACTCCTCCTTCCTACCCTGCTTTTCCTTCCCTTTTACACTGATTGTTCATGCATTATTTTAGATGCAGATTCCTTTAAAAATCAGTAACTCTGCAGAACTTTTTTCCTGGTAACCTCATCCAGAAAGAGTTGGAAAATAGTTAGGAAATTGTTGGTTAGTGTGTTGTAAAAATGAAAGATCGTGGAAGCTACAGAACACTGCAGGAATTATACAACAAATGTCCCCTTTGAGACTTCTGCTCCCGTGGTGCACAGACACCCCAGCCCTCTTAAATCTTACCCATTGATAATTGCAAAACTACTTGCAAGGTGGCTGCTGTTCGAGCACAGCCTGCACCTTGAGCTCCTCTCAGTGCTCCCCACTTCTGTCTCACAGAGTCACTGTCTGGCTTAAAAGTCCCTCTGCTCTTCCCTCTTCCATTAGGTCACCTGGACTAGGTATCACTCAGGAGACACTATGGATGACAGAGTCATCACATACACAGAAGTATATCAGATGAAGTCCTGTTTAATTATATTTAATGGTTTTACTAGATTTTATACATAATTAAAAGAAGTTCTAAGGAGACTGATTAACTTAAAACATATCAATACATTTCTAGAGGAAATGATTGGATTAAGATATAATGGTGAAGGGTCTGGTATTCATTGGGGCAAATGTCATTTTTCTCTTCCTGCTTGTAGTAGAGATGGAAGCGGTTTTCTTTGATTACTGGTTTGTTCTAGGCTCAGGGTGGTGGTGGAGGCTCGTGTCACTGCAGTCCCATTGTCCTTAAAATCTCTGGAAAATTCTGCAGACTCTCTCTCTGGTTTGATTTTGAAGGAAGGTGTTCTCCTATCAATAACACACATCATCAGAAAATCAGGTACAGTCTGGAGGAGTTTAAGTCACTGTGTGTATGTAAGAACTTGTCAGGCATCTAGCTCAGTTGCAAAAATCCACCAAGCATAGGGACCTGGATGTCACATCATAGTCTGTACGAATTTTCAGACTCCAAATGCAACAGAAATTGATTTACACTACAAGCCAAATTTCCTTATTTGTCTGTGATCTAGATGCCCATGTTTGGATTCTCAAAACAGCCTTTGAGGAAAGTATTCAAACAGTGCAATTTTAGACAACTGGCTTGGCTCCTTAAATTAGGAGGCTGGGTTTCTCTCAGATCCTGCTGGAGAGAATATTCAGAGGAAATCCAAGGCATCTATTGTAGACTCCTGCTCCGATTCCCTCATCTCTGGAAGAAGTCTCTCTCCGTTGAACACACAGCTAACGCAGTCTTCAGATCTGATACTCTATTTCAATAACTTTGGTGTCTAAAATAGGTGATATAAGAGTTCCTCTGGGTGCCCCAATTTTATAATCAGCCACAGACAAGACATGGCTGACTACAGTGAGGCCCATTTTTTAAAAACTGGCTGTAGCACATCATAAATGGCACAAATTAATTGAGGTAAGGTAATACTCAGGAATAATGTATTTCACTGGATTAGTGACAGAGGAGCGTGACTTTTTGACCTCAGGGCATCTCCCTTTGTAGATGATTGCTCCCTAAGCAGAAACAGCAGTGATGCCAGTGCAGCCTTGTAGCCCAGAGCCCCTACCTCAGGAGTGAGCTTTTGCTGGTCAGTCTTTCAGCAGAGTCTCTGTCTGGGAAGTCCCACCGTCTTGTCTGGGAGGTCTCTGTGTTTGGAGTGAAAGGCTGCAGCATCATTGTGGAATGTGGTCTGTTACTTTGTCCTGCAGAATCAAAGAACACAAATAAAAACCTTCTGAAGTAGTGTTAGAGGCAGAGTTTGCCATTTCTGGGTCTGTAGCAACTTTCTCTGAACATCATTACTGTGACTGTGCTCTGACTTCCTTTCTAGTAAGCCTAGTGAGGTGGCCAGAAAGAGATCCAGATTCAGAAGAAAAGCTGTTGATCAAGATCCAAAGTAACTCCTTAATAAAAGGATGAATCCATCCTTTGGATTTGCAAGGCTCCCCCTCCTTGGGAATAACCTGATGCCAGCCGCAGTTCAACTGAAAAGCTGCTTTGCAAGTCACCCTGGGCATTCTCTGGCCAGGTCATTACATTGTGAGGAGGCAGGTGACTTGTGTACTGCTGTCTAACAGAAACAGAAAGGACGGCTCAGAATACCCCATACTAAGGACACTTTCTCTTTCCCTTCTCTTTCTCTCACCATCATTTACTAAAAACACAGCTTATTCTTGAAGTGAGTGTGTACCTATATTAGTCTGTAGTGATTTCAGCCAGTCCTCCATTAGCATCTGAGAAGGTGCTGCAAAGAAATACTCTGCCCCGTCTCTCAGCCTGTAAATAAAGACAGGAGAAGGTGAATTCCAGTTAGTCTTGCCTTATACCTGCTGTTCAGTTATGCCTCCTAACAACATAGAGTCTGAAGTGACTGTAGGCAAATACAGCCATCCAGGTAGCTGTGGAGGATTTTTTAGGGAGAAGTGCACTAAAACTTACTGAAGCATGAAGGCATTCTCTTTCCTGATGTAATTTACCAGCCTCTCACATTTGGCACCGGGAATGCTGAGGGACAGGAGTGTGGATACATTCTGAAGGGGGATGAAATTATAACAAAATGTCTTCTGTGTCTTTTCTGCTAGGATTCAGTTCCACACCAACCCTCAGGATGACTGCCACCCTTACTGCCTTTTTCTGCTTTATAACTAGGATCACTGAATAGGAAGAACCACTGAGGAACAGTGGACTATTGCATTACATCTGGAATCAGACACTTCTTTTAAGCAATATGCTTGAAAGTTTCTGAAGGCTAATTATTCTGCCTCATAGCTGGTGGCAGTTGAACAGTTGTTGAATTTTCACTCAGCTGACATTTGAAAGAGAATCAGAATCCCAGTCCCAAAGCAAAGAAAACCTATCTCTCTTTTCTTTTAAATGCATTTTTACATAGGTTAACACAGAGGTTAATAGAAAGCTTCAAAAACGTGATTACCTTAGATACATCTTTTTCATCATTATAGAAATCAAGCTTTAATCCATCAAGTTTTGCGTAGAAGGATTTCCAAGACCTGGAGCCTGGCTACATGAACAGAAATGGTAATAAAATCCAATTATTTGCTGTGTATTTTATTGGAGCAGTGAAATCTTTCATGTGCAACTTCCACAGGAAGGCAGAAGCTCTAAAGATTATGATCACAGAAGCTCTTTTATTCATGATCATCCCCTAGAAAAACAGATCCTGCTGTAGTTTCTGGTGGGGGTGATTCAGGAAGGGTCTCTGAGCCAGGACTGAACAAATGATATGACATGGTGCAAGTAAGCTCTACAGCATCACTATTGAGAGAAGGTGGGTAATCAAAATTATGTCTATTTTTGGCCACTAAAAGCTCTACTTTTTACCCAGCTGAAATGCTGGCCCTTGCCTGCTGGTCACAGTCTTGTATTTTCAAGCATGTGTTTTCAGTCTAATGTGGCTGCTGAATTCTTCTTCATACCCTAAACTAAGCCTGGTGGAAGGGTAAGTGCACTGAACACTGTGCAAAAGCAGCTGCTGTTTCCTGCTCCAACTGTGTACCAGGGAAAGGTCAGTGCCATGAGACCCTCCTGGATGAGGGATATGGTTACTTGTGTATAGGATTATTTTGTTATGCCACTAAGTCAAGCTGACAATTTGGTCATTCAGAGAAAAGGAAGGAAAAAGTCTTGATGAAGATAAGTCATAGCTTTTCTTGTTTGGTAAGATGGAAGTTCAGTATCACAGCAGACTAAACTCAGTGTATCCAGAAGAGAGGAAAACATGAATTTCTCTTCCAGAAGATGGAGTCCATGCCAGATTTGATTTTTTTTAGAGGTCTTTCAAGTTAAAAGTTTCAGAGAAAATACTCTATGGGACCTGGGACATACAATCCAAGATAATTTGTTGACACGCAATACCTCAGCAAACACTCAGATGTCTGCAGATTGGTGGTGAATATTAGAAAATTCCCTGGCTGTTATGAGGATTAGTACTGATCTGAAGTGATATTCTTTACCAGGATGAGAATGTAGATTTCAGTTTTGTTCAGCCCCAGATTTAACAAACCAGTTCTTCAAAGACAGACAGAAACTTTAGTTCTTTTCTATCAGTGAGAAATTATAAGCATTGGGGGAATGGGAGTGAGGGCTTCCTCTGCCAAAAAAAAAAACCCATCACATGCTGATATAAGCTTGTATTTTTATTTTAAATAATGATTTTTTTTCCCCCCAATTCAATTGATATATTGAAATCTGTATTTAGCATTAGGGGAATATAACTAACGTTCCTACAGCCTAGGCCCTGGTTTATAAATCCATTAGATGTAGCCAGACCCTGCTCTGCATGATTCCCATGACAGGTAAGAATTCCATTGTCTCTGTCTTTGGAGGACTTGGTCAGGTGCTGTTAAAGTCAGTGGACATTTCTTCATGCATTTTAGCGGTAACTGAATTAAACCCACAGTCCTGAGCTCCTCTTCAGCAAGAGGTTATCCTGAAGAAGTCAGACCAGACCTGGCCTATAACTCAAGGAAAGATTAATTAACACAGAGTAACGGCATTTGTTTCTACCTGTTGTCTTCCTGGAAGGAGCTGGTCTCTCTTTTCTAAGAATCCCTCCATGTGCTGGAGACTTGCAGAAGCCTGAGACACACAAGAACATCACTGTTTAACTTTAAAATGCACCTTAAACATATGTCATAATATCTGAAGTTCCTTCTCTCCACAGAGAAACTGTGTGGAATCTCTATTGCCTCTACTCCCTGCTTCTCCCTGAATGCCTCTACATTCACAATACAGCTAGAAATCCTTTCTAGGTTGCAGTCACATCTCTGATATACTACCGAAATGAAGATGATTAAGGTCCTTCTAGAATAATTTGCTCATGGAATTTGCCCTAGCAGGGTGTATTAATTAATTAATATTATTCTTATATTATTAAATACAATTTACAACTTCAATCGCTGAAGTTACTCACACCACTCTGCAGTAACATGAGTTATACCTATGTATGGTGCTGTACTGACACACCTGGATACGTGACGAACATATTCCTCTCAAAGTGGAAGAGGGAAAGGCAAAAATTTTTACCTGTCCATGAGTTCACAGTGCATTTCCTGCCAGGGAGAGCAAACAGGAGTTGCTGATCCTAGTCTTGCACCAGGTCAGCTCTTTGGCAAGGGTGCCACTACTGCCTCTCCTCGACATCTAAACTCAGTGGACACTGAGTACCACCACCTCACACCGAGGGTGGGGTACATCAGCAGCTTTGCCTCCGTGAGAGGGCACCTCCTGGCTCTTGTTAAGTAAGTGCTCTGCTGAGTATTTAGCAGCACGAATAACCTCTCCTTTGGGAAATTAAAACCGAAACCGATACAGTTGTTAAGAACAAGGTGATAAAGCTGAGCAATTTAAAAACGCTCTTAAGCTATACATAGCTGCTTAAGTCAACAATCTTTTTGGAAAGTGTATCAACTGCAAAGGCACATAAAAACGCCTCTTGCTATTTGGATCCATGAGCATATCCACGGAAATGCTCACTGCATAGTGATCTGACTTTTATACAAAACTTCCTGTATTCCCTTATTTCAACTAGCACGAGATAGTGATTTTGTGAAAAGAGAGCCAGGAATCCCCAGGACTTACCAAAGATGGGTTCTCTAATCTCTCCGAAGGAGAGTCAGACTGCAGTAAGTTTGGTGCATTTTGGGTAGGCTTGGGTGGAGTTGCCATTACTTTTGTCTGCAGGTTGGAGAAAGAGGAGCCTCTAGCACTTTTTTCCTGAGGTGATAAAAGGCCCGTGGCAAAGGAGTCTGACAAACTGCTGCTGCGTGGTTGGCTTTTGGGAGTAGGAGATAAAGGAGAGCTTAAAGAGCTGCGACTTTCCAAAGATGTAGCTTGGGGACCCACTGTCTTTGGTGTAGGTGGAGAGGCAGTCTCACTGAGCCCCCTCTCAGCTTTCCTTTCTGTTTTGTTGTTGCTCAGCACGTCTGGGACTGCCCCAGTAATCAATTGTTGCAACATTGATGGAGACTTTTCAACGGGAGAGAAAATAGTTTCAAGTGGGGCTTTCCAGGACAGGCTTGGTAAGGGCACAGATGGCAGTGGTGGTGTGCTCTTTATCTCTGGCATTTTTGGTGGTGTATTCCTTTTGTCAGATGTTTTCCTTTTCAGAGAAGGAACCCGTACGACTTTGCTTTTATCCTTCTGCTCACTCTCTTCTGTGTCCACTTGTTTCAGAAGATTCATCTCCCTCTGTAGGACACAAGTATTACGTTTTTAAAATTACTTTTATTGCACTCATGGGTGCAATAATGATTTTTAAATTTTAAGCAGGGATAGTTTTTGAAATACATCCTCTCCTTGCAAGGAATTTTAAGGTCTGTACCTCTATTAGCATTCTTAGAACTGAACTTGATTGTTATGTACTGAGTGTTATTTTGTTGCTCAAACCACGAATACTGATGGCAGTTAATCTCAAATACAGTGAATCCTGCCCTTGCTAAATTCTCTAGAGGCTGAGTAATGAGTTCCAGAGAAATTCTGCTTTTCTGTGGCACTGCTTCTTTAAGTTTGCTGTCGGCACAGTGAGTATTCAGGAGTGTTCTGATGGAAAACTTTAGAGTGGAGGATCTTTGTCCTTTCATGTAGCCAATCTTCAAACCATTAAACAAATGGCAGAGCCACCTTAGCTAATTTTTAGCCTAATAGCGAACACAAAGGCTATGTTTGGCTGCTTATTTCAAGAAAGTAATTTAAAAAAAACATTGATACAGTATCTGGGAAGCCAACTGATTATTTGTACCTAATACAGTCCATTGTAGGACTCTGATGCCAAAATGAAAAAGGTCTATCTCTGCCTTGGTCTCCTTTATTTTCAGCCCTCTACTAACCCCCAGCACTGTCAGGTGGCTGCAGCTCCCTACTGAAATTCTGCATGAATCAAAATCTCTCCATCCATGTAGTAAAGGATCACCCTGTTTCTCACACAGCATTTTTGCTGCTCCTGGCAGAAGAAAGCTTCCATTTCTCCCCTGGAGCTTTTGCAAGCTATTTGGACCCCTTTGGTCTGCATACAGGTCTCGTTCTCAGCCCCTTTAATCTGCAATACCTCAGCTTTGGTCACTCATTTACTCCATCTCAGCACAAGAGTTAATTCTTATATGGAGTGACTGCGCCCCAAACATTCAAGGGCCCACATTATCCTGTTTCATATGCAGCTCATTGGCCTTCTACTTCTCACCTTAGTCTTCCTGCTGAGCTGAGCAAATTTCTCCTCCTGAGCTGCAAGCATCTTCTCAAAATCATGGTGTTTCTTCAGTAGTTCCTCTACTTCAGATACTGAATCCTGAAGGGAAAGATTATCAGATACAGGAGTCCAAAATCAAGTCTATCAGAAGAGATCATGTCAGGATTTTCAGATGTAACCATTCTGCTTATCCAAATTATGCTTCTGAAATATTTGTAACTGAATGTCTAAGCCCCTTGTAGTGTGTGAAAAAAATCTTAGTTTACACTTAGAAGACAAGGTTGTAGCTTGCCGTCTGTCTGCTGTACTTGAAAAAAGCGCTCAAGTAACAACCACCTTTTTTTTTATGCGAAGCCAAGTGGTACCATGCCTTCCAACTACAACTGTTTACATACATATTAAGTGCTTGGATTCCAGCTCGTGCTAGACATAGAGTTTATTCCTGCCCTACAACACATGCATATTAAACCTCTGTCTCGCTCTCTGCATAATTTTCAATACCCAAGTTTATGACACCGCTTTTCCCATCTTATAAACCATCACAAGACAGTCAATAACTAGAAAAAAACAAAACTATGGATGCTGCTGTTTAAATAGGAATTTACAAGCTATCAATCAAGCCTTCTGTGTAAAACATGCTACTGCCCAACACCCAGCAAAGAAAAGACCTTTTGAAACAGGCATTCAGCATGACAGTGAAGGTTGAACTGTCTGCAATTTATCTTATTATGTTAAAAAATGGTCTGGAATTCTCCCCAGTCTTCTACCACCCCTGGTAGCTAACATCTCCTGGAGCCCATTGCCATGTAAGATCCAGCAACTATCCTTGGCTCACCTCTGTAGGAGGACAGAGCTCCTGACTTCTGTTATCTCAAGGTACATTATTGTTTAGATTGTGATTAACTTCAGGCGCAAGGTGATACATGCTCCAAGCACTCTCTATGTGCCTAAGAGACATTTAAATAGCATTGCACTGCTGTTACTCACCCCATAAGTAGGATCTGAAAGAAAGCTCTCCTTGGCAGCCAGCCATGCTTCTGCTTGTTCTAGCTCTCTGCGGAGCAATTGGATCTCCCAGTTTTCTTCATATAACTCTTTCCTCATATCCCAGCTCTCCTTTACCTTCTTCATCAGCTCTGACAGCTCTAACAGTTTTTCTTCAATCTAGAAAAAATAACATTTGCAATGCCAGAAGGTGAAAAATCCAGACTTTCACATCACAGCCAAATAGAGTTTAGTCTGTCCTCATGATCCAGAAGATGACCTCTAGATAACTTTTTGTTGTTAACATAGTTTGGAAAGGATGTCTGGGTCCTCATTTTTCTCACTTGAATCCATTTATCCTGTATATTGTTTAGCTGTGTATTATAATTGTATGCATATTCCACATACTGTATGACCAATATTCTGCTACTTGCTTTGCTGTGATGAAACTTTATATCCAGAAAAATTGTATTATCGAACTAGTGAGAACCAAAAGACTCAAGAAACACACTCATTTAGGCAAGGCAACAGTGGAGAGCCTTAAGTTGCAGAAAGTTCTTTAATGCTTTCTACCCCAGAAGTATTGTAATCCTGTGTAAATTCAAAGATATTTTTGATGATGTGATCTCTGGATCTACTGTCAATATCAGGACAAGCTTAGGACCGCTGCAGAGGTTGAAGTCTAAAGGTACACAGCTAAAAGGATCACAGAAATTTTAACTTTCTTGCCCCTGTAGCTCTGTAACATTTCTGAAGAATTACACACCTTTTGGTGTTCTCAGGGACATCACTCCGTCCTATAGTTGATTGCATTGTGATGTATTTTATCCTAGGTCTTGTACAGTTAAATGCTAAACTCTCATTTATATGGGTCATCTTTTCTGTGGAATAGCAATACCTCCCTACCCACCACATAGCCATAATCAATCCAGGGACTATTCTTTTATGGTCAGCTTCAAAATCAGTTTTTAGAGGAGTAATATCTTTAAAAGGTGTTTTCTTTTTATACACATCACATGAAGTCTGCAGCTTTTAATGGCAGAGGACCTGATTTAGGTTCTAAACCCTGTTTAGTTCTTCTGTTTTGAAAGAGAGACAAAGCTGCAACTCCTGCCTATTTAATATCTTGTTTGTTCACTCTTGTTTGTAAAGTATTTAACTGATCAGCACACCTCCACAGACATGAAATGTCCATTCTTCATCAGATCACCTCCTGCCCGCTGCATTTCTTCATATTTTAGCCACTGTTTCTCTATCTCACGCTTGTATTCCTCATGACGTTTGATAAGCAGTTCAGCTCCCAGCACATCATTTGCCAGTTCCTCAGATATCACCAGTGCGTGCATCTCATTGGCCCAGGCCCTGCAGAATAGAGTCAAAAGGGTAAAACCAGAAGGGATCTGCCTGGGAATGCACGCACCCTGTGGCTGTGGACACATGCATCGAGTCTTTTACTTGCTAATGAAAGATAGAAATATACAAACACAGTGAGGAAGGTTCACTCATGCATCTGTGGACTTTTATAACTTAATATATAATATTCCCGGTACTGTTTCAGTACACAGGCTGTTAGAGAGGCAGCTGCAGCATCTAGACAACTGAAGCATTTTGCACATTCAAATCCTCAGAAAGAACTGCAACTACAAATGTCTCGGCTGTATGCATTCACAGGACTTTTATATGTGGCTTTCAGATGTCTATCTAATCTTATCAACACGCATGAAAGTACTGCATATGCATACAGAGCATTCAGGCAGAGAATGTCCTTTTTAAGGAAAATTTTCTATTCCCAGAGTCTCAACTGGCATAAAGGAATGCATCTTGATTTACCTGAGCTCAGGATCTATCCCTTAGTGTAGTAAACGCCCAATAGCGGTAACCACTTCATGACTTTGTATTTCTACTGCTGCTATGGATTAACTCTTTCATTAACTACACTGAACTAAAAATATCCATATTTCTTCTGTGAGGAATCCTGTTTAAAAAACAGGACTTCCACCAAAAGTGTATCAATTTTGATGAAAATGACACTAAATGATAAAATATAGTATTTAGTGCTGGTCTGTCACTTTGAGTCTAGAGTATTTCCATTATTTATTTAAATTTTAACATTTGACCTCTGCTTATAGGTACTTTGGCATGATTGATTTAAACAAGAAGAGACACTTTCCTCAACACATCATTTTAAAAAAGATATACTTTGTATATGCTTTAAACACTCAACAGTTTGTTCTAATTCAGATGAAGAAAGAGAAAAAAAATATGGAATTTCTTGCAAAAAACTTGACCCTAAAAAGAATGGGTGTGTGCATCTGGGCAGTGGCATTAAATACATGTGTGTGAAATACTTTCTGCACTTGAGCAAGTGCTAACCCATTCTAGAAGGTTATCTTTAATGTAGTTCTTTTGACTCTAAGAAAAATGGGCACTGGTGTCTGTGTAGGTGTGTAAATTACTTGACTATCTAGCAGAGATTCACCCATCTTCCTACAGAATCAACAGTATTGACAATTGGAATTGTGAGACTCCCCAATCTATCCAGAGTGACTGAATTCTCCAAGGCTGTCTAGGAAACAGTCTAACCATGTGGGTTTGTCATGCACACTGTGCTGAAGTGCAGTGGCATGGTCACCTCTGATGTGTGGTAAATTCTGTGAAGTGCTGTTGAGAAGATGCCATGCATTTATTCAAAAGAGATTTGCAAGCAAGCTGTGGAGCATCTGGGACAGGAGTCAAATACTGACAGGTATAATTTAGAAAATCCTTTATGGGAAAGACAAGACATAAGGCCCACTGCCAAACTCAAGAGGCCAATACATACATCAGCTCCCTGCAGTCATTGAAGTAGAGCTGGACTTGTTCTGCCTGGTTCAGTCTCGTTTTCCTCTCCAGAAACTTCTTGTCCAGGTTTTCCCAGCACTCATCCACATCTGCAAGTCTCTCCATTATGTTTTCCTTGACTTGAGGGTATGTGCGGCTGAGGTGCCAAGCCTCTCCCCGAATCCGTTCCAGCTCTTTCATAATGGCTCCTAGATCTCTCTGGAACAGAGACAGAATGGATTGTAAGAACAAGTCACTCCTTATGTCTATCAAAAGCAGATTTTAAAGGTGGAGCATATCTTTTCCTGCTACTGGCTGCGCAGAGGCTGGAAACATGACACTGTCAAGTCTTTTCCGCTCAATTTTTTCCCAATGCCTTTTAATATTTGTCATCAAACATCAAAGAAGATCATCAAAGATTCTTCAGATGCAACACACTGATTGTTTTGGTAAGTGTGGAGTTGAAGCCTCTTGTAGTTCAGATGACATCTTTGTAATTATAATATCAATTTGGAATAGATTTTAGAAGAGAAGCTAATCCTTGGAAGTAAAAGCATTAATAATATAATATCACAGTGTTAAAAAAAAAAAAAAAAAGAAGAGGAAAAGGCCCTCTCCTGTGAAGCACAATGAATATTTCAGGGTGCAATAAATTTACTGTTTGTTGTCCTGCATAC
>VZTM01020361.1:199-13025 GCA_013400555.1 Jacana jacana
TCCCACGCCAGGCGAGAAATGACGTCATGGCGACTCCTCGCTAGGCCTTCGCCACCTCAAAGCGGCCCTTCCCCCTGCCTGCCTGCACCCCCGCCCCGCCCGTGAAAGCAGCGCCCCGCAAAAGTGACTCCCACACCATACGATTATTGGTTTTCAGTAAAACCCCCTCAGAATCGTGGTTACGCCCCCAAACGTAAGAACACTGCCACGAAGGACAGGCCCGGGCAGCCCCAGCTTTTGAGACTGTCACCCCCCCGCCCGTTGACATAATGCATCAGAGGCAAGAATTGACCTTCATGCTACAAGTACCGCAAATGAATTCAGCAGGAAACTGCTCTGTGAAAGACAGCATTTTACTCACCAAAAAGCTGACTAAAGTTAAGAACTTTAAACTAAGCTTCCCCCGTGTGCAATATGTGAGATTATTCCCCCAGGCTCCCACTTTTCTGCCCGCTTCTGTGTAAAACCCGCTGCGCAGCCCACGAGGCAGCTTTGGCTGATCCTTGATATTTTGGCCAAAATCACTGAGAGGATCATAGCCACCCAGGTATTAACCGGTTTCTTGAAAAAACCTACTCCTAAGGGGGTTTAAGATCGAGAATNGGGGGTTAGAAACGGGAAAGGGAAAAAAAAAAAAAAAAAAAAAAAAAAAAAAAAGGCACAGAAAAGTTCAGCAAGAAGCACTGCACCAATCTAGGAGAGTATGTGAAGTTTGAGTTCTTACAGGAGCATATAAAACTTCCTTAGGAGGGAGCAGAAATCACTCCTGATTTCATACCGTCCCACAGCAATCCATAGGACAAGCTAATGCTGCAATATTGCTACACCATTACCACATTACTTTATTGCACCACGCAGGCAGGCTTGACGGTATGTGAGGGAAGTGGCAACACAGTTTTTGACTTAACTCAGGCTGCTAGACAGGAATTCAGTCCCTCCCTATTTTCAAGAGGAGGAAAACCACCTGTATCAGCATTTCAGAAAAAGAAACAACCCTCAATATCTCAATTTTTTCCCATTTGATAGTCTAGGGATTGTTTGTTTAGATACCAATAATTCAAAGGTAGCGGAACTAGCTCTTGGTACTTAAAGCATATTCATTTCTAAAACTAGAAAAAACCTGTTAAGATCCCTGTTGATAAGCCACATCATTTGCACAAGTCTTATAGTTTTGTGACTACTGTGAAATTTAGGGAACTTTATCTCAAAAGCAGTGTTAAGAGCTGCAAGATATGAAAGATCCATGGGTGCCTCCCACTGACATTATGCCTATGTTACTAGTTAAACTGGTTACACAAGCACATTCCTTTCAAGGAGAGATTATCCAGCTGCTTGAAGGCTGTGATGGGTAATGCCAACGGAACCCAGGAGACAGATCCATCATCCCAAATTGGCTTCACATTGGTCTGCAGAATAATCAGCCCTGGGAAAGAAGGGTGAAAAACACCCCAGGGTATCACTGCCTATGGACATTTGCAATCCTTACCTGTCATGACAGGCCAAAACCGCTGGCTGATCCCCACACATGGCCACACCTGCACCAAGGGAAAAACTGGAAGGAGCTACTTAAAAACGTATGAATTCATGTTATCTCTGTTTTATAAAATCAGTGCAGTTTAGCCACTGTAGCAGCACTCTTCTCTGCAGCAGTAGCCACAGTGCATCAAGAAAATCACTGTCTCAGTTTCTGAGTTTGTAGCTCTTATAGGAATTCTTTTGTTGCAATCAGATCAGATTTATAGGACACTGTATATTCTTTGTATTTACCTGTCTAGAAAATTTCATCAAGATCACCAAGTAAGTCAAGACAATCTTATTAGCTCAGCTGCAGTCTAGCTCCATGGAAAGAAGAGGTTTTGAAGCTGTGCAAAAGAAGCAGGGAATTTTATTAAGTTCTACTAGACAAAGAGAATATTTTTAATTTATTATTCAGAAACCTGAACAACGCTTTGAATGCGTGCATGTTCATGTACTGCTAGCACCCAGAGTACCAGTCAAAACTGGCATTTGCCATTATTTCAGATGGTATTCAAGCACAAAACAGCTGGTATACTAAATAGTATTGATAAGATTAATGTAAGATTAAATGAAAACGTTACATAAACAAACGTCATAGGTCTGCTACAGGCATGTAAGCAGTTCTGAAGAATAACAAAAAAGTAACCGAGTACGTACAGATCTTAAAATGAGTCAATTGCCTAACATAAGAGTTTAGCAATTATTTCCACAGCATCTCTTTTCTGATCTCGTCTGCTACATACTCCTGCTGCAGCCACACCCGCTTGTTTTAGTATTCTCACCTTTCTATAGTTGTGCAAGCCTTGAGCAGCCTGTCAACCAGCCTCCCTTTTTCCATTCAGCGTTCATTTAGGTGTTTTTTTCCCTGTAGCCTGACATACGGGCAGAACATAGACAATGCCATTGTAGGACTCACTAGCATGCACGTGGACAGTTTGTGCATTTAAAAAAATTTAAAAAAAATATCAAAATCTTAAAGCCCAATATATATTGTACTTCAATGAATTTTAATACTCTTCTGAAACCAGTACAATTAATTGTGACTTAAATAATTAATTTCCTCAGAGCCTTCTTTTCCCATTGAAGTAATCACAAGACTGGAAGGATCAAAACTCTTGAAGATTTAGCACATATGATTATGATAGTTGGTGACTGTAGACTAAGTCAAACCACTACAAAGAAAAGTCCAATAAGTTATTAATAGCCTATCTTCCAACTGATTCGTTTTCAAACTAGTATGATCTGAAAATGAAATTTTGAAATGATGATGAAATGATGAAACATCTTTCTAAAAATTAGTAAGAATTAAAGATTCTAACCAACATCATGGTACCATCTTCACAACTTTTTCCGAATGGGAAAACAGAAGTCCACTTGAATGGATACTCTACAAGAAGCCTGGCTTTTATTTATTAATTTATATCAAAGACCATTGCTCCGATTGAAATCTTTCACTGACACAAGAGAGGCTGGCAGTCAACTAATTAAATCTCACAACAGTAAATTCATTCCCTCCGTGAATACATGCTGTAAGCAGAACTTAACTTGATACTCCCATCCCACTTTTTTCCTCTTTGTATTTTATTTCAGGATTATTTGCTATTTTTATTTCACCAACACATGTAACTTCCAAATATAGATAATTTTCTTCTGTGCCTTGGTACACAGGAACGTGTTCCGTTTTAAACCTAGTGAGTCTAGTTTCAAGTTCCTCATTTGCCCTTTAATTACTCTTTCCTTTGCCTCTGCACTTGATTCTAATAATCCAGTAAAAATGATTCTTTACACTATCTCCCAATACCTGAGCACAACCAGTTAAATTCTTGCTCTAATTATTAACAAGATGCATCCAAGGATTACTTCAAAAATCAAAAATTCCAGCATAACATCGATCTTTTCAGCCACTCTACCTCAATAAAACTGTGCTTACTCCATTTTTTTTTTATTGTCAGAGGTTTTTTCTGTGGTGAACTGATCCCTAGGAACTTAAGACCGCCAAATGCAATTAAAGTATAAAGCTTTGCTAACACCTAATGGGTATTGATGTCTGTAGAAACAGTCAAACTGAAATTACTGGATCAATTAAGGAAAGGCACATGCCCTGCTTTCACTAATAGTTTTGAGAACCTTTAAAAGAAAAAAATATTGTAATGATTAAGATAAGCTTTAGTTATTTTATCCACTGCTCTAATCTTCAAAAGCTCAATATGTTATACATATATACTACAAGGGAAAAAAAAAGTTAATTTTGTTTCATTAAAGAAAACCAACAGTATTTCAATACAGAATTCTCAAATACCAATGTGAAGAAAATACTAAATACTTTGCACAGTCTTAATAGTTTTATGGCTTTTGATAAACCAGAGACCCTCAAATCTTATGGGCAGATGCAAGATGTACCACCTGAAAGGCAGCATGCAGAGCTAACTCTGAAACCTTATCTGAGACAAGCAAGCAAGAAACACTGCTGCTGCTTTGCCACTCAAATGATGTTAAACTTGCCCCAACCCAGTGCTTTCCTACTGCATTAAAAGGCAGGAGAGATTTTTACCTTCCTATAAAAACAAAGAAGAGCAGAAATAAGTCTAGATAACTGGTAAGATTATTGATAGGCACTTAACAGCCTACAACACAAAATGGGTATGAGTGACACAGTCTGCCACAGAAGGGAGTAACAATACATGCGCTGGAAAGCACTTGACTGCAGGATATCCTTTATTCTAATGTTATTTTAATAAACAAAAGACAACTGGTTGAACTACTGCTGAAGCCTCACTGCTCTTCCGTTGTAACTATTTCTCTCCCCGTTCTTACAAGTCCCTTTTTTATTAGGGGCAAGGTCTTTATGACAGAAGTCCTGCTTCTTACAAAAAGCAAGCAACTTAAGAGTTTCTAATGATTCCATTGTGTCAACTAAACCACTTGCAATTCTCCCTCCTTTCAGGGGAAAACAACACACTGTTTTATGGTCCTCAGTGACCCATTCTGGTGGACATCTTACAGAAATATATCTTCCCTTTGCACAACTGTTGAAGAGGCCTGTTGTCAAGCCAACGTTCCAATAAAAAAAATGGATGTTCATCTCCAAATTTCACCAGCAGTTTTTCTCCTTAACAAGAACAGGCCAACAATCCCCCTATTTTTTGTTTGTTTGCTTTGTTATGAACATCTTGATCCACCTCATCTCAAGACCTTAGAGCTGCTGCCAGGTGGTTGAGTAGAGTCACTAATGTACAGGCTTGGGTGAGTCAAAAATAAATACCAGAAATTTGAGCAATCATTTCTCCTTCACCAGTCAGTTGTAGCAATAACCGCTACAGACCCATCAGTGTTCCACTACAATACAGATTTTTCAACAAAACCTAAGTTTTATCAATAAAGCAGAGTTCAGGTGCTTTGTTGATGAAAGTGCATTAGAGTTCCTGTTTCTCTCCACCAGCCACAGTGGAGTCAGATGCAACAGGAGCTTTATTACTTCCAGCAAAAACAGAATCAAAAGTAGCTTCCTGCTCCTCTGAAGTCACAGCAGCAGTGGCTCCTCGAACAGACGTGCCGGTAAAGGCTGGCCGTTGCTCTCTAATCCTTTCCATGTCCATTCTTTTCCTACCTCTTCTTTTGCCCAGGATTTTGATGTAATTAGCCGGCACAAATCCTGTTGTTTGGCCATCATAACTAGCCAGAAGCCAACCACGGATTTTGGGTTGTTGTTCTGCAGAAGAAAAATGCAAGCACATCCAAGTTACAAAACAATTCAAAATACACTGCAGTTGAGGCACAACTACCCCAGAAAGTAGATGACACTACAGTCCATCACGCAGAAAAATAACTCTGATAAAAGGCAAATACAAGTTTCTTCAGGAGAAATGACTAGGATCTGCATCAGTGAGGTGAGCTGAAGAGTAGTGTGAAGCACAGGCCGATCTTAAACCAAAGACAACACCATACTGCAAAAGCCTAAGGATTTTCACCGTTGTGTAGCACGTGCAAGAAAAAGGTAACCACAAGAATAACCACAAAGCACTACCAGTAAGTTCAGGCTGTGTCATATCTTAGGGAAATTGAAACAAAACTACTCAAGAAGTTTTATTACAATGCAAGTAACACCTTATGGATAAAAAAAAAAAAAATCTGTGTGGATGAGAAGGTTGGTCCAATAAGGGTAAGGGGTTTGTTCTCATTTTCAGACTCTAACAATATGATTTACTTCATATGTGATTAGAAAATAAATGCAAAAAGTTTACCTTTGGGTGCTAACTTTAGTATGTCACCAGCACGGAAAGAAATTTCTTCTTCTGAGAGTGCACTGAAGTCATATTCTGCTCTTCCAACTACATGATCATCTTCTCCACTTGCCCAGTTACTAGATACTGCTTCCAAAAGAAATTAAAAGGTTACCTGCTCTGAATTATAAAGTGTTGGGTTTTTTTAAAGGAAAATTAAGAAAGCACCTTAACTTCCTTGCTAAAACTTTTCCCATGGAGAACTGACAAGAGTAACAAACAAAGCATGATTTCAGTGAATCTAATCAATCCTTTTCCCCCTGCCCCAACTGCCACATCTAATAGAAAGCAAAAAGAAATAGAAAGGAACGATGATTTTTGAATCCCACAAAGCTTACCATGAAACTGCATCAACTCAACAACAGGCTATGTAAAGTCACACACCTAAAAGTCAGTATCGCACCCCAGTATCTATTAACTTCTATTACTGCAGTATAAGATTAATCGCTATAGATGAGATAACAAAGAACAATATATGTTGTACTTCTTTCATGCTGGAGATCATCTTTACCTGTTTCTTCATCGCTGTGTGTAGAAAGCAGTTTCCAAATCAAATAGGGACCTCCCATTATAACAGCAAAGAACAAGAAAATGGGCCAGGATTTTGCAGAGTTAGCCACCTTGTCTTCAAGGCCAGTGCGAGCTACTGTCCCCTCACTTTCAGCCCACAAATCCTCATTCTCAGAGCTCTTCCTCAAACCTAGTAACCGTTGTAGACGTTGGTAGAGATATCTTATAGTTCTCACCAAAGCAAAAGCTGAAAACACCTTTGTGAAGTGTACTTTGAGGCGGGAGAAATGATTGGCTACATCCAACACAGCTCTGAAACTGTTGTACACAGCTGAAAAGGTAGCATCCATCATCATGCTGACCGAGGCAAATGCATGTACAATACTTTCAATGGACTGAAATGCACCTCTGCTGCTCTCTTCAGCCTGCTGAACAAACCTGCTGGGAGGAATATCATCTGTACGAAAGCGGTTATAACCCAAGCCACCATATCCATAACTGTAAGGACTATAGCTTCCGTAAAAAGAGGTTCCATATGAACCATAGCCTGGAGAAAAAGAACTGGTATACGCTGGCCTGAAAGTGCTCAGACTACTGCTTCCTGTTTGGTGTGATGGTCTTGGCAAAATAGGTGGAGGTATTCTTGCAATGGTGGGTTGTCCCGGCCTGGTCAGCACATTGTCACCCACATCAGGAGACCTAAACAAATTCAGACAAGCTAGATCAGTACACAAAATCCGTTTATATTTTCACTTCCTCAGAGTTCTTGGATAACTATATAAATACGACAGTGCATTTTGTTAGTGTTAGGATACAGAATCTGGTAGCCAAACAGTACATTGTACAACATTTGTGGTGGGAAGTAAGAATTCTGGTCAGGAAATACAGGTATTTCAGGTGAGAGAAAAAAAAACATAATGAGATATTCCATGTAAATATGGAAATGCAGCATATCTGAAATGTACACATGGGAAAACTTTTAAGTCTATTGTATTGACTAACAAAGTGTGAAATGCTACATCTAGACCCATCAGACCTGATGCTATAACACCTAGGTCATTTTTTCTGCATACAAAAGCCTCTTGTATGTTCTACAAAAAATATTTATGAACTTTTAAATCTAAAAGCTTTCTTTCCAATACTTGTTCTCAGCTCTTCTATGCAATGAGCCAATGATACAGCAGGAAGGAAGTTTTAGAGCTCCTCTGAATGCTCCCTTACAGAAAACGGTTGTGTGATTCAATTGAGAATGTAATTATAGAACAACATATGCAATGGCTTTAGGTCCCCCCGTTTGCCCCTCTACCCAAATTATTTACCTTCATACAATATATCAAGGGATTGAATTTATTACTGCTAACTATTGGCAGAAAGAGGTAGTATTTTTTTTTTAATTTAGTAAAGTTTTATTCCTTTGTATATGCATAAGTTTAAGTCATTTCATCTATGCCCCTTGTAATAAAACTGCAAATACTAGGTTGGTGTTTGAACTCTGTCAATCAGCTTTCCAACTTTTGCTGCTGGATTAAAAAGCTAATCACATTATTATCCTAGAAGTCACTTTGGTCATTTCCCATTACTGCCTCACCTCCTAACTTCCCACTTCTGTAGGCCATTACATTCACAGAGAAAAAAAAAGGGGAAAAACGGAAACTCAAGTTTGAATTGCTATGGAGCTGCTTCTTTCTGCACTTTCAGTGTGAAGCATGCTTGCTTTACTACCTCTGTATAAGGAAGGGAACAACTTTGTCTCAGCAAAACTTATAGGCCTCTAGAGCAACAAATAATATTTATATCCTTATACTGCTTGTTTTTTCCATGAGTCTTTAACAAAAGCAAAAATAAGTTATTATCACAGAAAACAGAGGTACTGGGACTTAAGTCCCAGTATTATTATTAAGACTACATTCACCCCCCAACAGTCAACTCATGGCACCTCACTTTAAAGCTGCTTCAAGCAATTTTAAATGAGCTCCAAGAAAAATTTACATCAAATTTCTTACTTAGCAAGCTTCAGCTCACAGTGAAAGCTGCAAAGTTTCTGTGGAATGTTTAGTCTTGGCCTAACCTTTTGCCCAGTTCCAGCTTGCTTTAATTGCAATCAATAGCAACAAATGCAAAACAAGACTGATTTACAGCCACCAAGCTTTCCTTTGTTGCTGATGAAAAGAAAGAGTTTACAAACACTTTCTGTACAACATCCTTCATGGAGAAGGGCTTGGATTTTCTGGAAAAGCTCAGAGTCCCAGGTAGACATACACCTGTGCCTTTTCCAATTGCTGGAGATGACATACAGCTCCTCCACTGGCACACAGGTTTACACAGCTAATTCTAATCATTAGACTCCTAGAACCGACTAGGTTGGAAGTAACCTTTAGGATCATCTAGTCCGAGCCATCAGCTTAACTCTGACAAAAAAACATCATTAAACCATGCCCCCGGGAACGGACAGACACCTGCACTTCGCTTCCTGGTGGCAACACGTACAGCTTTACCATCACCAGGTTAAACACGCAGCTTCCTACAGACACGAGCAGGCTTTGAGACCGGTACCTTTCGGGACCCTCTCCACACGGCGAAAGGAGAAGACACACACCCTCACACCCTCGCTTCCCGCCGGGCACACGCAGGTCAAACGAACCCAAACCACACCAGTGTGCAATCCACCACACCACCCCCGGCCCGGGGCACCCACACAGACGAACCCCCGCAAGCTCCGCTCAACCACCAGCTGGCGGAGGCGCTGCCCGGCTGGGCCCGACCTTTGGGCTCGCATCAGGGGCGAAGGCCAAGGAGGCGGGAGGCCCTAAGGGGGGTTGAGGCGCGGCCGCCATGAAGGGAGCACAGAGGCAGGGGAGACGCGGTGGCCGGCGCACGGCACTCACTGGAAAGCCGGCGCCACCGTGCCCGCCAGCCGCCGGTTCTCCCAGGGCTTGGGAGGCGGCGGCTGCGACGCCATCACCACTTCGCTCTGGGCCCCGCTCTGCCCCTAGCCCGACCCAGACCGCCGCGCTTCTCCGCCCCGACCGCCCACCGGCAGGCGCTAGGTGGGAGCGCCGAGCTATTCAACCCACGCCGGTTCGGGCACGTCTTACCGCCGCGCCCGGCGCATCGATGCGCTCTGCCTGGCCGCTGCTCGAGTCTGTGTTGGCTACGCCGGCCGCCCACGAAGGCGTAGGTGGGGCGAGGCCCCGCGTGGAGCGAGGGCCGCTGTGAGGTGATTGCTGCTCCCCGGGGAGTGTGGCGGGGGGGCCGGCCGCCCGGAGTCTGTCTTCGGTGCCTCCGGACTCCTGCGGGAGAGCGGCCCTGTGCTGAGCGGTCCGTTTCCCCCCGGGGATTGAGGTGCGGCGCCTCAGTACGCGTGTGGGGATGTTAACGGTTGGGGCGCGCGCTGGCGTCTGGGGGTTTATGGGACTCCCTCCCCTCCTGTCACCGACACCTGAGGTCTCCGGGCCGGGAGTGGCCTAGGGCCGGTCGGGGGTGTGGGTGGGCGGCCTGTCAGCAGCTGTGGGGGAATCCCTCCGCCGAGGGTTGTAGAGGCGAAATAATTTCAGAGCGGCGCTGCATAAGGGTTAGGTGAAAGACCTGTCGAGGTTTACCAACGGGCCCAAACCAGGAATACCTGGAGGTAGAGAGCACTTGCCTCCAGGCGGTGGAGGAGAGGGATGTGCCCTGCACGCACATAGTTTCCTGTGGCCTCTGTTTGTCTCTGTTTTGGG
Source organism: Jacana jacana (assembly GCA_013400555.1). NCBI lineage: Eukaryota > Metazoa > Chordata > Aves > Charadriiformes > Jacanidae > Jacana > Jacana jacana. The sequence goes on from VZTM01020361.1 coordinate 10,227, forward strand.
TGACAGTAGACTAATCAGACCTTTGGTTTGAACAACCGTGGTTATTCTTATGTGCCTCCTAAAGTCTCCTAGATATCCAGTAAGGCTGGACACCTTGCTGGGAATCTCTTTTTCCATATTTTTCAAAAAATGCAGGAACTTAGGTTTGCTCACAGTTCTACGCCACTATTAAATTTCAGCCAAAGAAATTAGTCTCCTCTGAAGTTCTGGGCAGAGAGAGTGACAGGAAAGCAAAGTTGCCGTAGTCTTTTCGGAAAAAGAAAAAAAGTGTTAACGAGATCTCTCACAAAATCGGTAGTCTTATATTCAAGATTGGAAATATAAAAAACATTGAAGGGGCTAATGGATAGACTTCCTTTGCCTTTAGGCCCTTGTATGACAAAAGGGGATGGCATCTGTGTTTTGCTGGTTTGGTGTTCTGGTTTTGTCCCCTGGGATTTTAATGGTTTGATTCTTTAGTTGCTACAATTTTAGAAGGAATTTCTATTTTAAGCTTGCTTTAGTATGTCTTAGCTCCACTTGCCTTCTCCATTCAGTAAAGAATCACATGTCATGTAATGCACTTTATCAAAGATAAAACTCTGGGCAAAAGCTCAGCATATCTTTGTCAGAACTCTTGACTTCAGATTTTTCTAGGAAGTACAGAAGCTTTTCCCAGAGTCAATAGTCTTTTTGAGTTGGTCTTCTGATTCTGTTGGGCCTTTGATTTCAGACAACCATGTATCCTAAACTTTCTCTAGAGAATAAAAAAATCCATTGATTCTAAATATGGTGCACTTGAGTCCTTTTACTGTTGAATTGCTGAGTTGTGTTTATTCTAAGCCTTTTTCTTTTCTTTTTTAGCATTATCCAGCATGTCTTCACTGACAGAAAAGGACAGACCAATTGTTCAGCTGTTACTGAACACTGGCACTTGCCCACGATGTATTTTGAGGTTCTGCTGTGTGGGATCACAGGTGCTTTATAGATATCCATACAAGGTTTGTTCTTTGTGTTCCTGATTAGAACATGCAAACATATGAATGCAGTATTCTTTGCACTACCTTGGAGGAGAAGGTTATTATGTTCTTGGACTCTGCCTGAGAGGAAAATGTTTTGCAAAATGGGTTGTGAAAAATGACTGCTGCCACACTGTGCAATTTTGAGAAATTAAAAGAATCATAGAATATAACAATTATTGTGGGTTAAATGTTAAGTCTGAGAACAGGGCATGTTAGCTTCTGCACAGCATGGCTTTGTCACTTTGGATCTGCACAGCATGGCTTTGTCACTTTGGAAGCAGAACAGCTATGACTGTTCCCTCTGTTCCTTCAGTGTAAAGGGACAGTGGGCAGTGCAGTTGATGCAGAGGAGGAACCATCTATGCTCCAAAATTTTTGCCTCATACTTCCTTCTTCTTGGTAGGAGAATGTAATTGAAGAATTGTGGAGCTCAGGTTAAGGATAAATCTTCCTTTTTCAGTCAGTCAAACACAGTGTTATTAGGCATCCTTTTTAGCTCACCTTAGTGCTGAACTTCAGTTGTCTTCAAATTTTTCCTAGCTGTGCACAATCATTCTTGCCTTTGTTCTTCTATTTGGTACTCCTCAACCGGTTTTGACTATTTACTCCTCCTCCACATTGGTTCTTTGAGACCTCTCTCATTGTGAGAGAGGCCAAATAAACATTTTCATTTACCTGGTCTTTACCCTTGACTATGCTTCTGTCTTCTAACGTCTGTCCTGATTGTTTAACCTTTGTTCGAGTTTAGACTCTCCAGAATTCATTTTTAACACCTTTCTCACATATCCTTTGCCATGTTCTATCGATGATTTGATACCATTTTTATTTTTTTTTGCATCTCTACCTAGTTTTCCTCTGATTTGCAATAACACAGTAACTGCTGTCTTTGTTACTGAAGACCTTCCAATAAATCTTTCTTTCTGAACTATGTCTTGCCTCTATCTCTCATCCTTCCTAAAATTCAGAGACATGCAGGTAATTCCTCTCTCTCCCCACTGGTACATCTGTTAATTTTTGTAGACTTCTCTCTTCATAGGAAGTTCTTTCTCTATGTATTTAGTTTCAGCCTCACCTGTACCTGCTCTTATTTTCTTCTCATACTATACTAGACAACTCTCTTCCTAATCATCTGGGCTAGTGGAGTTTGAGGAATTAAATGCTAGCGTAATCGAAATGACAAAAAGGTCATAAACATCTATTTTCATTGAATAACAAAAGGGCCAAAGATAAATGTATTTCTGCAAGTTAGGTCTGTAAAATGTTTTCACTCTTCTTGGATGATAAAAAAGTCTGTTCAGCAAAAATTGGTTTCTCTGGATAACATTTAAAGCGCAACACAGCTTGGAACTTTTGGACTGTGTAGATGTCTTTTGGTATACATTCCAAATTGTGTTTGTAAGTGGAGAAGAGGAAACACCAAAACCAGTATGATTCCTCTGTTTGTGTTAGGATTTGATGAAGAATTTAAGAGAATTTCTGAAAAATAAAGAAAAAGAAGATACGGATTGTTTTGACGTAGTTGATCCACCTTGTAAGAGAATTAGACTTGAACACACAGAAGAACAACCTGATGATCTGAACCACAATGGAGCACTGCAGCAGATTCCTTCGGTTAAAAATGCAAATACTGCAATTGAGACTTCAGCTGTGAAGGTTTGCAACGTGTGTTTGGGAATCCTTCAGGAGTTCTGCGAGGCTGACTTTGTTAAAAAGGTAAATAACCAGTTTTTCATCTTTATGTGCAGTTTTGGAGCTTGTGTATGTTGGGGCCTGAGGTATGGAATTGGTGATTAAAAAT
>VZTM01020365.1:1105-13902 GCA_013400555.1 Jacana jacana
GGTAAGGGAGCAATGCCTTCATAATGAGGTGATCTTCAGTCACAAGGAGAGAAGACTCCTGGCCTGTGCTTGATATCTCTATAACTAGATTAATCTAGTTACAGGCAGCAAATAAAACCTAAAATGAGTAGCCAATTTCAGATATCAGATATTTTTGAGATATCTTTACAATATTACAGTTCTGGCTTGCAGACTACTGTGTCTGTTCTGTGCAGCTTTATTCCATTCTTTTTGAGGATTTGGCAATTTAGGTTCTGCAGAGGCAAAGTATCAAGCTTTTCCACTTTCTTCAGATAATTTGCAGCATTTCAGTTAGAATGCTTAGATTTAAAAGTTGGAAGAACAGTCCCTTCTGATTTAAGAAAGGAGCAATTTCTTCCTTGGTATCTTGAACAACATTGCCATTAGATTACAGACTATGAAATATAAGAAATCAGAAAGCTGTGCCTTCTGTATGAAAAATGCTTCAAGTTGTGCACTGTTTTAATATTTAGTTAGAGAGGAGCAGGAGAACTGAGAAGATAACACTGGCCACCAGCGGTCTATTGGGTTTCCAGAGCTACAACAGTTGAATTTCTTGTACTTATTGATATTATGACTTACAACAACTGACACGTTTACAATATTTATGACAGTTGTGTGTGCTAAATTTTATTTATTTTATTGTTTAACATAGTTACCTTAATAACAGATGTCTCAACTCTGGATGGAGGACTCTGCACTTGTGCTGCTGCCGCCATGTTGGCAATGGTACTAAGGTGATTCATCTGGCTCATTGCCATTGTGACAGATGCTGGAGGTAGGCTCACAGGAATTAACGGGTGGGGCATCATCATAAAAGGAAGTTCCAATCCTGATGGAGGAAAAAAAAAGGAAATAATGTTTTTAAAACATTGTCTTTTTGTTTTTTCTTCTTTTCTTCTCCTGATGGACAATAGTGATGGGTGACAAGATGGTTCACACTGCAGGACAAAGCAACTGTATGTCAGTTCTCTTCTGGGATATGCATGAGTAAATCACTAGCAACCATGTAGAGTTTCTAGCCAAAAGGTGAAGGTATTAGACCTCTTGTGTGTGTAATGTATGGTATCATTGCTAAGCAATGGCTGTTTATTATAATCTATTTTAATATCTGCTGTAAGGTGCCTTAGCAATGTGTTATTATGCCACTGATGCACAGGTTAGCAGTTATTTTAAGTATCAATTTTATTGCATTCGGTTTTGTTCTTTATTGTCTCCGCTTCCCTTGCTTAATACTTTAAAAGAAGTATTCCAACATTCCCCACATCTTTAATTTTTCATAGCCTATTTATATAAAACACAAAATAAAGACAGGAATTGGATAACTGCTGATGTTAGCACTGAAAGATGTCAACCCGTACCATTTGGCAGAAGGTGGTTCTGTTGAAGAGGGTTGAGAGGATGGCTAACTGGAACATTATGCTGTCCAGGCAAGTTGGGATGGTTAACAGAGGCCTGTGATCCTTGGGTGGGGGGAGACTGAAGTTTTTCTTTATCCCAAGAACCATCACTGCTGCCTGTGGGGAATGAATATATATTATTTGGATGAAGGAAGACTCCAAATTTTCAATGTCTGAATTTGCAAGCAAGGCCAGCAATCTAACCTGTTTTGCAAGTGGCATTTTTTTTTTTTTTTATATTTTCTTTTTTAGTATGTGGGTTGTGGGAAAGACTTTGTTTTTTCCACCCTCTAAAACAGATATGTAAGGATAGTTTTTTAAAGTTAAGGTTTAGAACACAAATTTAGTTTGTCTGATGCATGCTTTTCATATATTTTGCAATTCTTAACAAGTAAAACTATATATGGCATCTGTTTTATATGTGAGAGAGTATTTTTGCCCGTAAAATGTCTAAACAAAAAAGAGTACTCCCTGTTATGTCAATTAAAATTTAAACTACATTCATATTTCTTCTTGTTTTGTGAATTAATAAACATTATAGGAAGTAACTAAAAATTTAATTTATTGAGGGCACCAACATGCCTGGATATGGGCTTGGTTGATGATTCTGTTTTGTATCTTCAATTTTTAATTCATAGTATTAATCAAAATGTAAGGTATTATTAATCAATTCCTGCAGTCTTCTGATAGTGGAATGGACAAACAGCAAGGGAGAATGTGGACAAATAAGTATTAAGATGAGCAACAATTCATACAGTTGAGAAGTGACCTTTTTCACTATTGTAGATCTCCTCATAAAAATACCCACAAAATTAAACAGAAGGACAACACTAAATAATCATCTAACATTATTAATTTGGACATTTGTATATAATAAAAAGTTTAAAAACTTCCACCTGACAACTTATATCATTCATGGTGCTTATCTCTGTATTATGCTGAGATTGAGTATATGTACATTTACTCATACAAAGTAACCTACACACTCATTGTATGAGTTTATTTACCATATACAATCAATAAACAAAGTTTGAATATATTAATAAATATGTATATATGCATGCATTCTCAGCAGTATTAATATACACATCAGCAATACATGACTGTTTCCTCTTTCATATAGGGCATAATTTCACCCTCATGACTTTGAAAGTTTCTATTACTTTAATGGGGATTTCTCTGGATAAGGACTTCCGGATAACCTCAGTCAAGATCTACTTAATCTATACTCAGTTTCTATTTAGCATCAGGGGTTGTAGTGAAGTGTATATTTCTGAATGTTTTTCTATATACATGTTGCTACTTAATGAACAACGGGACCTGAAAAACAATGTGCCTAATACCACCTCCTTAATTCAGTAGAAATGGGAGTCTAAACCTTGACATTTTTTAACATCGTTTTCATGGGATGACAACAGCACAGAAGTTGGTAGAATTCCAATTTAATTTCTCTAGATCTATTAAAAACCTGATTGTAAAAGCTGCACAACATAGTTTATAATGAAAAATACACCATTATTGCCATGATTTTCTTTCCCCAGTTACTTCATGAAGACAGTTAAGGCTCAATATAAATTCTAATTCATTAGCTCAATACTGTCTCAATCCCAATGTAAATTGTTCAGAAGTAGGTAATGAAAATTCAGTCCAAACCCTCCTGCAATCAAACAAAGCAATTTTATGAAACTATGAAAAGAATCAATTATATGAGATACTTTTATTATTTTACAAGAAATTGTTGCAACCCTTATGCAGTGTACATAGTTGAGTGGTTAATACATTATTTGAATCTCATCACCTCTGATAAAAGAACATGTCTTCTTGTATTTTGAGAACTCAGAGACTCTCAAAAAAACATAAACCTACTTTCAAACACATAGGTAATTGAAGAAGCTAAATCTTTGCTGGAAAAATAATTTTTTTTCCTTCTAATTTTTTTTTTTTTTAAATGCTTTTTGCAACTGTGACACATACATTTCAGTCTTTTGGAATACTCATCCATTAAAACATATTGCCCTGGAAATGAGAGCTGGACACAAAAAGTAAGTTCATCTCACTCAACTCTAGACAACATGTAGGTCTTGATGCAGATTGAATAAAGGAAGACAGGTAGTTCCAAATGATCATTCAACTCATGTTTCGTGCATGTGTCCATAAAAACTTTTTTTAAAACTTTTTTTCTGGTACTTCATTAAAAAACAACCAACTAAAATCTGACTACACAATGTCAAGTCCTGAGCAAAATCTTAATTTTTACATCCATTAAGAAAAGCTGATGAGAGAGCTTTGTTCTGGTGGATCTTGCCGTAGAGCACACACTGCTGTAGTTTCACGCTCAATGTGGTACTCTCTGCCCAGCTGTGGCTAATGGGATGGCAGCAAACGCCGGCTTCACTGGCCAGTTTAGCACAAGTGTGATTGCACTGTGATTCAGAAGTCAGCACTGCCTGGTGATTGGGTAATGCCCAAACGAAATGGAGAGGGAAATACTGCAAGAGACAAATGGAATGAATGGCCTCTGGGCATGCCTTCGTCTGTACAGTAACTGCAGAAGAAGCTTTTACAAATGGCTTGGACTTAGATTGCTTAAGATGAATCTGGGACAGAATGTTTTGATTTTTTTAGTTACAAACTCATCTTCACCACATACTGAATTTGGTTTTTTGGACATTTATTTTTTGTTCTTTATAAAAAGCAGAGATAGAAAAGGCTACATTTGTAAAATGCATTTCTGACCCAGACCAAAATGTTCTCATTTACACGTGAAGTTCTAATATTCTTAACAAGATCACTATCTTACAAATCCTTTAAGCTTATTGTACTTTCCCATCAAAGCATGATTACCTACATATTATATTGATGTATATATATTAGTAATTATATGAATTATATGAACATTTGTTAATGTTATAAGCAAGGAAGATCTTTGCATTTTCAAGGGCTGGTTTATTCCCAATAATAAGATATTTTCCTTATTTATTAGCAAGATCTTCTACAGTACAGTTAATTTCATGTTACATGTTGATGTTCAATATGGAGATGGAGTTAATTCTGCTGTGACCCTTCCTAACCTGGTCACAGAATTTTCCATACTCAGTCACAGATTGCCAATTATGGTACTGCTTATGTGGCTCAGAAATTAGAGCTTTTCTAAATCAGTACTCCCTTCTGCCTCAAAATTACAGTGTCTATTGTTTTAGAGTGATATTGAACCCAATAATAAATTGGAAGAGAGAAGACAAGCTTCAGAAAGGGAAGTATAGAGGCTAGCATTTAGTCAGTGACAGATTCTTTAATACTTGTAGTCTGGCATCGTCTGTCAAGATTTGTTTACAAGGAAAATGATTCATAGACAGAATCCATAACATTAGAAACCTCTTTCAAACTACAGGCTGTTGCACTCCTGAACACTTTAAGTGGACAGCCACAGATACAAATAGTCTTGGCTATTTGTTGTGCTTTTCTCATGTTAGTTAAGCGGAACAATTTTCCTCTTAGAGGAAACACTCATTTTCATTAACGTCAAAGCGAAGTAAGTGTTATTCCTTAGACACTACTCACCGTCTGCACAACTAAGTGCAAGCTACCAGTTCTGTCACTTTTTACATTTGATTTTGATTTAATGCGTACAGCGGTTTCAAAGAGTATTAAAAATCTGTTGCCTTCTTCCTCTTCACTTGTTGCCCTGCTGGAGGCTTATGTTTTTCCAGTTTCCATCAGTGGTTGTCAAGTCTTTGTAATAGGATTAAAAGCTTGGACACCTGATATCCCTGGGTGCTGCAGTTCACCCTCATAAAAGCTGTTTGCTTTAAATTGAGAGAAAATCAGTTTTTAGTGGCATAATTAATTAAATTATGCAAAGTGTTCCAGATTCAGCATAACACTTTCTGAAGCAGCAATTGGAAGCTCTACATTGCATTCAAACTGCATTTCAATTGATGCTGCACTAGGCTGACCATAGAATAGCATTTTCAAGGTTTTCAAGCACAAGGGATCCAATTTTGAAATGCAGATGCTTAATGCTGAGTGCTCAAACCCCATACATGTGGACTTGAATAGGCAATTTTGGTAGCCAACTAGGTATTTCATGTGTGATAGTGGTGATAGGAGCACTGAAAAATTTGAAATTGAAGTTCCAAATGTAAGTACACATGCTTAAAAACTGGGCTTGGATTGTCTCATATTTACTTATCACAGACAACCTGATGGATCAAAAATGACAATACATTTTCATAATTTAAAAGGCTGACTGCGGAAGTCAGTGTTTTCCCCATCACTAACGTTTCAGCACGTATTTTCCATCATGTGAGTTACCTTCTCCCATAATCAGCGGTTACACAACAAAACATTATTTGTACAAAGAAGTGGGTCTATAAAAGCCCGATGCCTGGATTATTTGTATTCATTAGTAGCACAATTAGGTAGCTAAAGATGGTAATAATAAATGAAAACAATTCTGGACTGGAAGGTAATGCAGCCAAGAAAAGAAAATGAAGCAGAAAACTAGACTGTACGTCAGTCTCACAAATGAACTCTGATTTAAACATACCACCATAATTTCTACAATCACATCTCTTATTTGCTTAGTCCTTTTCCTTTCTCATTTTGTGGGACCTAAATTTGGGTTCCTACAATATGAGCTGAGCACCGTAGTTCCCCTGCTACTCAACTGGTAATTAGCCAACAGGGTCCGGAGAACTTTGGACCTCCCTCTGTGAGAGACAGACCTATCTTTCGTCAGCTGAAATTTAATCTCCTGGTTCCAGGGACAACAGTGACCCTTTTTCCAGGCTCAACTGCCCAAGCACACACCACCTGGGGTGGCCAAAATAATTTCAGACATGTCTTACAGGGTTGGTGAGTACAACACAGCACCTGCAGGAAACCCCTTGACTACCTGGAGATGGAGATCAAGCAGGAGACTCAAGGGTATCTAAGATAGCAGCACATTCTTATGTCTAGGTACCTCAACCAAACCTTTCTTAATTATAAAATTTAGAAATAAAAATTAGGCCATCTGCCAGGCCCTCAGGTTTTCCCTTTCTTTTCATGTGTAACAGTTGGATTATTTTCTTTTTGTGTACTACTGATCTTCTTTCAGTCCCCTAATCTTGCTGTTATCTTCCATGTTTGCTGAAACAATTTGTATCTCAGCAACAATTACCAAACAAAGCGTCAGTATCAGCTGTGTTGGCTCATTTTTCTGAAGTGGACTATTCACTATCTAGGCTATTTATGTCCACTGGAAAATATGCATAATTAGTGTGCTACAAGTTGGTAATCTTAGCAAGCTGACAGTGAGGAAACCTCTTCATAAAACTGTCCAACTCAAATCCTGCTGCTTTAGACTTTACATTACCCTAAATTTGTGATTCCATGCTTCTATAATTCAGTGCCCTGAAGTCAGCTGTAGTGTTTACCTACAATACATGGGTGTTGTGACACTATAAAATGAGCAGACATCTATAGATAAAGGTCCTTTTGTCAGACCTCTGTGTTACTGATGTATGATTAAAAGCAAAACCATCATTGCTATACGTAAACAGTATCTCTCTCATATTCTTAATACTTTAAAAAGAAAGTTAAAAGTATTGCTACCTCCTCTGAGATCACAAAGTAATCCAGAGAGCAAGTACTACGATGTAGGAAAACAATAATTTTTCCCAAGAATTCTCTGGAACACTTTCTATTCTGCTTTAGAATAGGAGTTGTTGTTTTTTTTCCCCTTTAAAAAGCCTTGCCTTGTTATTTTTATGGTTATATAATCATGCTTATGCTCCTAAATAGACCATGAGCAATGTGGCCTGATAATTGAAAGTTTTTATAGTTTTCTCTAACTCTCTTTCTAGTGTGCTTAGGGATCTGGTATTTACAGTTCTGCTATTACCATGATGGAGTATAAATAGGTATAGTAGCTAATTCTGAAAAAAAACCAAACCAACCCAAACAAACAAACAAACAAAAAAACCCAAACCAACCAAACAAGGACTATTCTTTGACACTTTCCCACAGAAATATATAGAGAAGAAGCCAAGAGAACCTTTGAAATCACATATGTTGTATGTTTTTTTTCTTTGCAGACACAGTAACAATCTGAAAAACAGGTTTTGTCCTCAATCATGTTGACTCCTTCATTCACTGTCTTAATTTTATTGCATAGGTTTTTCTTGGCAATGGCAGAGAAATTATAACTGCACTTTGCTCTGTAAACCAGACCTGTACCCACATTATTCACCCTTTTCATGTGCTTGTGCTGATGTTGTATGATAATAGTGCAATTTAGACATGTAAAAGAGAATTTGCATCATCAAGAAAAAAAAATAGATGCAGTTGTAGGCAGTGTATTCAGGAAAATAATAACTGGACAACAATTTACTGTCAAGTACACCTGGGCAAATACGTTAATTTCAGAACAGAGCATTAAAATTACAGCTAGTCCCTTGGTGTAGAATTTTTATAATATGAAGACTAATGATCTATCAGAACGCAATCAAAATCAGCGGAAAGCTACATTTTATCTCTCAACATGATGAACATCACAATTTTTTTTAGTGAACATCTCGATTACGCTTGTATGTGCTGGTGTATAAAAATTTCCCATTTAATAGATAATTAATATTACTATATATTCTCATTGTATGTAATTGTCTATATGAATATTTTCTGAATGCTCCAGGAACAGGTGAAGCAGAATATGCCTGGCTGAGTAGTATATAACTTTATGTTTAGAACATTTTCTGGGAAATGAGCATTTAAGTTGTTTCAGCATAAGAGCCCCTGTTGCTTCAGTTTATAAAGAAAGAAGTTATCCTTATTCAATTTTTTTTTGCTCCATATAATCAGTATAATAGGCTCAGTATAATAGGCTTCATTTTTAGAACAGTGGAAACTAAAGCAGACAGATCAAAATTGTCTAAGGAGAAAGATGCAGGTTTGAGCATCTGAATGACAGCAATGTGATTCAAGCCTATGGGCAAGTGCCTAAACCTTGCAGAAAATATGAATTTGGACGAGAGCTTGTGGTAACATCTACATTGTTCTGACGTAGACAATGGTGTGGACCATTATTTCTGACCCTTACTACCCCTAGTCTGAGTTTCACGGTGTCTAATTCTTTAGCCTGGAGAAAAGGAGAAGGCTGAGGGGAGACCTTATTAATGCTTATAAATATCTGAAGGGTGGGTTGAAGGAGGATGGAGCCAGGTTCTTTCCAGTGCTTCCCAGTGACAGGATGAGGGGCAATGGGCACAAACTAGAACACAGGAAGTTCCATTCAAGTATGAGGAAAAAATTTCTTTCTGGTGAGGGTGGCAGAGCAGTGGAACAGGCTGCCCAGGGAGGTTGCGGAGTCCCCTTCTCTGGAGACCTTCAAGACCCACCTGGATGCAGTCCTGAGTAATGTGCTCTAGGCAATCCTGCTTTAGCAGGGGAGTTGGACTAGATGATCTCTGGAGGTCCCTTCCAACTCTGACAATTCTGTGATTCTGTGATCAGTAGTGCTCAAAAGCAAAAAAGGCAAATCAAAGCAATACACCATATATCCATCCAATAACTTGTTCTCCCCCTTTATCTTTACTAAAGAATTATCTCAAATGACCCAAAACACTTTTTAAAATCATATCTTAATTACTGTCCTTTTAACTCGAAAAGAAATATCCTGCAGATTCTAAGGACACCATGGTATAGCTGATAGTCCTGTAATACAATAAATCAAGCAAATAAAAATTAGAAAATCCTCAGTAAATATAGTGAGGTGGAAAACATATGCTTAGATTAAGTGTATAAAGTGAGAATCCCAACTTTCTTAATGTCTTCTGTTAATAGAAAGATACATGCCATTAGTTTGACCACAGTTTGCATCACCTGTTTCAGCTGTGTTAACAATAGAGAAAAATAAGAATTGCAAGATACATCAACTTGAAGCACTGAAAGTCAAAATGAGAAGGCCTCTGTAAACTCAGTTCAGGCTACTCAGAAAAGATCCACCAGGGATGAAAATGCAAAGCAAGGAGGTTGACACATTGCAATTAATCATATTTATTGATGATTTAAAAAACAAAAACAAAAACAAAAACAAAAACAAAAATTTATGAACTAAAGAGGAATATTTCAATTTCCAGCACAAATACTACACAAACACTTAACAGTACATGGGCTCTAAAAGGTTGCACAGAGAACACTTACCTAAACATTATTCTTTAGATTTTTTTACTCATTGATAATGTTAGTCATTATCTTAGAAAACAAGGCCAGCTTGTCAAAAAAATAATACTTATTAATAATCAGATTAACATCCAGTCTTAAGCAAATTTGATAGCAATGTGTCATAGCAATTACGTCTCTATGGTCTCTGGGAAAACGACCACAAGTTGGCTGCACGAAGACCAGCCAGCATGAAAACTCGCCAGCATGATGCAAACCCTGCTCTAAGTTTCAGACTCTCTCCGGAGCACATAGTTGTGTTTCCCATGCAGGGAAAATGAGAATTTGTGTTTGGCCAGATCTTGGCTTGACGAGCAGAACAGGGCTGGACAACCCCCACCCCGGGAATGGAGGTTATTGAATTCATGCAGTGTCTCTTCCACACTAGACTTGCCAAACCATGACACTCCTGCAGGAAAGCCAGAAGGACTGCACAAGTACTGAGACTCATAGAGCCATCTCCTCTTCCTTTGGGAAACAGGTGCTACCTCAAAGCTTCAGAACGAATTGTCTTCCTCTTGAGTTGCCTGCTCAGCTTTGATTTAGCGCTGTCGTGACCATTCTGATACTGTCTATAATTTTTAGGTCTTATATAGCCTTTTTTCTAAATTTGCAGCATGTAACAGGTTCGCAATTCTAAGGAATCCAATGATAATAACAACAATAACTATTGTTGTTGCTTTTATTATTATTAAAAATGCCCCTTTTCTAGCTTTTAGATGCCCAACTTCACCACATCAGTGTTATTTGAAAACATATGTATGTATCCTTGTGTACATCTCTACCTTTATGTCACACACACACACACATGCAAACCCCATGTGTAAATACATAAATGGCACAACAAATTGTCAGCTGGAGAATATCCTCTTTTCATATACTTGGATTTGTATATGGAGCATGTATGCCAAACAGCTCAAAATCCAGTATACTCAGCCTAGAAAACAAAATCATACCATGAACCATGGGTCCTTCATTGAGGTTTAACACACATATTATCCTGTGTTCGATACATACTAAGAATCATTTTTACAGCTCAGCTGTTACACAGTACTTAATTAGACAACAGTAACATCATTGTGCACTTAAGCCTTTAGGGTTTTTTCCTGTATTTCCATATCCCCAGACAGATGACCGCACTATTCTGTTACTTAGAGAAAGAAATCTTATCTAAGAGTTCGTGGATCGTGAGTCTTGTTTCTGGTCTCCTGAAACTGTTCCTGTGCAAGATTTATTGTTTTCTCAGGATGAAGATGAAAAAAAAATTACAACTAGTATGACTAATAGGAGCAGTAGGAGTAATAATATGTGATAGTTAGAGCAGGTGGGGAGCAGCCCTGGCCCTACAGTAAAAACACTGTAAGAAACAGAACATATACACAGACAGCAGACTACAAGGAATTTCACTCAGTATATTAGCACGTTATAGTTGCTTCTCACAATTGCTTCTGCTTGTGCAAAAAGGATAATTTTCTCTTTGAAACTTAGTCTACCAGTATTGTCCTATTTATTTATACATGGATATCCTACTCCATTCACGACGGCTGCTGCTTTTCTGACTGGAGCCTTACAAAAATGATCAAAGGTAAAATCTTAATGCAAAGGCAGGCAAAATTATTATAATGGATTAAGAGGGAAAGAATACGAAAGTGGTATGTCTTAAACAGTAAATATGTTAAATATTTTCTTGGATTTTTGTCAGAGGGGGAACTACTTAGTAACTAATTTTGTCATTTTTGTTTCACTTTTAAAATGGAAAGACATCACTATCTTTATTTGAAACAAAATACTTAAGTATCTTTACTTCCAAAGAGGTCTGGATCCTGTCACCAACAGCCATCTCTAGTGGCAAAAATTTTCACCTACTGTGAAAGAGACAAAAGAGCCAAGCCAGTGTTCGACACAAAAGCCGTTTGTCATTAAATGATAGCATGTTTTGATAATCTATTTAATATTGGTTTTTAGAGTTGTCTCTTTTCTTTTTCTATAATAGTTCTAGGACAAGAAAGGTCTCCCAAGCTATTATACCAACTTTTAGTACTCCGAACTATACCAACGCCACATGAATTTATAGTCATTCTGGACATTCTAGTGTCTTATATCAAACCATTTTGTGCAGAACACACATGCCTTTTAATTGTGTTTTAAACAATATGTCTAACTGTGTCTTATGCAAAATTCCAAGCAGGGGACTTACATCTACATCCATCTTGCCTAATAACAGCGGGATGAGGTGAGGAGAAGACATAAGCATGTCTTATTCTGGTTTCTAGCTCCATCAACCTTTCTTCATGACCAGTAATTCAGCTGGTCAGAGATGAGGGAAGATAGATAACACAGGACACAACTGGCACATACACAGACAAAAAGGTACTTTTTCCTTCACTCAATTAGTAATATTATTCAGAATTATGGGTACAGAGTTGACAAAGATAACTTCTGTTACCAGGTCTCTTTCTGGACAAATTTCTTGACCAGTGTATAACTGCTGGCTATTATGTAACAACAAGATGGGCTAGATGCCTTTTTGATGTGTTCAGTCCTCTGCACACCAAATGGATAAAGGTGTTTCTCCATATTAAGTTTATCAGACTTAAGTCTCTCAGGTTTAAGCCCTAAGGAGGTGTTACCATGCGTTATTGGCATTTTACATTGTCCAACTCAGTGTCTGATTTTTACAGACCACCACTCTTCCTAAATTTCTCAGAGCCATATGAAAATACTTTAGTTGTTTGGATTCCATTATGGTGGCCAGACACCTGCATGCTGCCTGAAATTGTTCTGCCATACTGGAGCTGGCAGTGCATTTTGTTGTGTGCAATCCATCATGACAGAGCATTATTGACTACAGAGAATTCAACACTGCTAATTTTTAACTACCTTGTGTCAGATGAGAAGGATCTGGATGTAAATCTTTGTCTAGGTTTTTTTTTAATGCAAATGGTAGGCATGTTACTGAATGGGCTATTCTGAAAAACTGTTAGCTTCTACCATAAATGAGTGTTTTCTTGATATAATCCGAGGAACCCTGATGCTGTCCCTTCAAGAGCAGTTGAGCATGTTATCTCAAATATTAAGAACAGGTCTCCAGGTGTGCACCCTGATAAAATTGTCAGACAAAGCAGAGTCCTGAATATCTTTTAAGGGCCACTGGGACAGTATGATGTTCTGGAT
>VZTM01020365.1:14914-25891 GCA_013400555.1 Jacana jacana
AATGTGTCTTATTTCCAGTTTGATTTATGTAAGAAATTTCAGTGGATAATGCCCTTTTTGAAGTTTCAATGCTTTCTGCAGAGCAAAAATACACAACTAAAAATCATGACATAGCTTATTATAAATCACAGCAAAGTTTTATCCTTACATAATGTTCCACTTAAAAAGCATATACCAATGCCACATACTATGTGCAGTTCTGTGAATTAACTTTTTTTTGAAGTTTCATATTATGACAGATTATATAACGCATTTTTGACATGTTCTGTGATTTTATTGCGATATTCTAAGTAATTACCAAATCTCTTTTTCTCTAAAAAAGCTTTCCTGTGCCCTGAGAATTAATCTATGATACCATTTAACTTGGCTTTTTGAAGTAAATATCACTAGATAAAAAGCCAGCTGGTTCTGAATAATGGGATACTTGAATGAATGTATTAGTGTTTGAAAATGAGAGTACAAATCTTTTAAAAAGATTAATTTCCATAAGAAAGATAGCTCACAGATCTACAAAAGAATAAATTCAAAACATAATAAACTGGCAGAAAGAGAGGTAGATTAAAGTAAAGGCAGCAGCACCTTGTTATTGCAGCTGTTGTATAGCAATGATTCTGTATCAATTACAACATTTGGTAGGTATGGGCAGCCTCGTCAAAGGTTTCAGTATAAAGCTTGAGCCTGGAATACACAGTACACCCTACGTAATAACTTGAGTGATTAATTTTTTTTTTTAACAGGACATAACTTTTGTTCCTAACAATTGAGTCTCGGGGAAGTTACAAAGATGCTTCTGACTTCAATGTGAAAAGCTAACATCAGTTTTGTTTTTTATTAAAGATTTGGATATGAATTTATCTTTATCATGAAAAGAGCTTGCCTTTATCACCACACATAAATGCTGACATCAGCACGTAAACTGACTTTTGTTGTCCTATGGACTTTATTTTCAATATCCTGTTTCAAAATATGTTTCCTTGAATGGGTCTAGGACTCTGTTCACACAATTACTTTGGCCAAATATTAATGAAAACAAAGTTTGCTGATGCCGCTACGTACCGTGGGTTTGTATAAAACAAATTCTAAGACTCAGGGAATTAAACCACATTGGGACAAACTTTAAAGTACATGGGGTTGGTTGTTTTCTGATGATGGGATTAATCTAGCTTCTATCTGATCTACATGAAGTTTTTCGTTGGTATATGTAGGAATCAGATAGATTTAGTAACCTATTCTAGACTATCTAGTGAAGTTTACCAAGAAAATCCTTCAAAGTTTTCATGAAGCATTCTATCAGTAAAGTACAGGTAATTACAGCTGCCAAACCCAAAAAGCAAACGGCGAGACCTTCTTCTATGGTAACAGCCACATAGCCCTGAAAATGCTAGTAATGATATAATTTAGACAACAAAAGCCAAGAGTCCCAAAATAATGTTCTTTTCTTGCAAAACTGCTGGAGAGGAGGTATAGAGGGACCATGGCAACCAACCTGTGCGTCTGGACCACACCAGTGCAGCTGCAAGAAATCAGTAAGTTCCTAAGCAAGTTTACTGGGCAGATCAAACACAATTGCAGATGATTCTGTCTTAGCCAGATTCAGAGTGGTTTTCAAGTCATCAGAAACAAGTATTCCACTCTCAATGACAAATTTTACCTCCTTCCTCCAAAGCTCAGAAGCATTAAAACAAAAGNNNAAGCATTAAAACAAAAGAAAATTTTTGAATACTGAAAGATATGTCTCTCCTGACTTGCTCTCTGTGGAAGCTAAATCACTGCTCCTGTTGAAACCTAGAACAATGAATAATGGCCTAAGGGCAGACATGGAAGAAAGATATTTTAGAAAAAGTTTCACCTTAAAATTTTACAAAGTTATAGCAGTGATTACTGATTTACTATACATAAACTGTACTATGTATATATGTCTGCATATTCTTCTACATACATGCAAAATACGAGATCCGACAAAAAAAATTGAAGCAGTTACTCAGAACATTGCAATTTAAAAAAAAAAAAAAATTAGTATAAAAGTTAAAAAAACATTCAGAATACAACTAAAGTACCTTGTCCTGAACTTTCATTTTGTTCTAGTACTTTTTTAGTTCAATTCAGCCATATTTTCATTTATCTCATCTTACTTTATACGTTTCTAGATTTAGTTGATATGTATTATACATTCTTCAAGACATATACTTTCCACATCACTAAAACAAAGCACTTCTAATTCCAGTGCTTTCAAATGAACATATTTCAAGATTTCTTTTGTATTCCATATTCTGTCATTTTGGCATATCACCACAAGTGGAACAAAAGCAGATCCTGAAATGTCAACATTTCACACGGAATGGATATTCAAGTGTTCCTAACACGCAATGTGCTCACAGTGACTATAAACAGACAGTGGTGCAGACAACAAGTGAAGGGCTTGTATGAATGCTATCCAAAATACTAATTGCAGTGAAATACTAGTAGGCAGTGAAAGCAGAAGTTTAGGACGTGGCCACGTGATCAAAGACATTAATTAGGAAATAATTAGAGCTAATAAATTAGCCCCTGACAGTTGAGCCAAAGTAGGTTGCCATGTTGTACAACAGAAGCTGTTACCCTAAATTTCACCTATGCCAAGAACACACAGCACCATCAGCAGAACCCCATAAGGAACAAATCATTAAGCCATGATAACTTGCAGATTTCCATTCATAAGCCCAACCCTCTTGTCAGGGGTGGTTAGAGAAATATTATACTGAATATGCAAACACATCCGACACTTGCATACACTAAAATGTCAGCTATGCTCTCCATGCTTTCTGTGCCTATGCACTTATATTGCAAGGCACAGAAACGCTGGCTGCCCTGCCAGATAAAGATAACGACAAACTTCAGTGAAAGAAGCACCAAGTCAAAAGACTAGAATTAGATCTGTGCAACAGCTGCGATGACTCATCTCAAAGATCATACTTTTCTCCATTATTTTAATTTGCTAAGTCAAATAAACTGCCAGACTCCCTTGCACATTTTGAGAACACTGCAGACCTCCACACAGGAATAAGCTTTCAGTGATTAAGAATAATTTGAACCAAGTAAATGAAACTAAAAACAAATAAGGGAAGTATTTCAAGATTAAAGCAAAGGTCTATCGCAATGCAACTGAAAGGAGCTTATACATTACAAATAATTCATCTGAGAATTCAGTGACATTTAGTATGAAAAGATGTTTCCTTTTAGTCTTTGTTAAAACTGGCTACAAAATGTTTGCAGCAATTTTCTGAAAGCAACTCCAGATTCTTTTTTAATCATACTACTTCAGGAAAGCTGCTTTTAGTTAAAATATAAAAATCGTAGTTACAAGGTTTCTGCAAACATAACTGCCATTCCATTAAGGAAATGGCACAGCAAACAGTAAATAGTGGCCCCAAGGGAAATGTGAGTATTGATTTTATTACTATGTTGGTTGGATTGTATTTGCAATTGTCAACTCTAATTTTAGGCTGTGCATTAAGTATCCTCATAATAGCTTAAGGAAAAGAGCAAATATTAATTAGAACATATTGATAATGTTTTTGTAAGTTTTAGATTTAGTGCTTACCAAGCATATATTTTGAAAAAATACAAACCTACCTTTTGCCTGTAAATGTAGGTAATAAATGAACAGGCAGAAGCTATAATTACATGGATTATATGATACTTTTGTGCATCAAGATATCTGCTGGATGCAATTACTTAAAATTATACCTAAAATGAAGCGCAAAGATATTTATTATTGCACGTGGCTATGTTACAGCAAATTAGGCTGAAGTCACTATTCAAATACAAAATGATCAGTACATAGATCAATTGTGACTTTGGTCCCAACAATTGCTTTTGGACAGTCAGATTCTTATCCACCATTTGGGCTCTGAGCATAGATGTCTGATACACACAGAAACTGCAAAACGAGTTCTATTTGCAGGTGCTACTAAAGGTAATTCATGAGCTTTTTTCCCCCACTCTTTAACTAATTTAGAACAGTTCTTACGTAAAACCAAACTTAATATACAATGTCATTTGTTTCTGATAATATCCACATGTATTGAGCAGAAAAAAATCATGACTCACTTTAGTACTCAACTGCAAAAAGAAAATGCTAGCAGACAGAAAATTATCTAATAGAAAATAAAGATTTACTGGCTGCTTCTTCAAAGTTTCACCATCTTCCTCTACAAAATGAAAAGATGGTAAGCGTGCGGAGCTGGTAGTTTCAAACAATGCAAGACTGATTGGACAATTCACAGGAAAAGGATTTCCTACCCTTATGTACTTCACATTTCAGTTTACAGTGTGACTTGCAAAAAAAGTACACACGTGCCAGCTGATGTAGCTGCTGACACTTCAGAAAAACCTGATAAATTTCTTGTTTGATGTGTTCAATTTCGAAAGGTAGCTAAAAATAATTGTTTATGCCATCTACAGCACTAGCAACTCTTGCAATTATATCACCAGTTCTGATATCACTCATACTTCTTAAAAGTCTCAGTTACAAGTATGTGAGGATTTCAACATTTCAATTTTGAGTAAAGAAAATTAAAGAATGCAATATCCCAAACTGTGTGAGTGTCCCTGTGGCCAGGTGAGTGTCGCCAGCTGGATACCTCCCCAGGCGTGGCCAGTCCTGCCAGGGACCTGCTGCTTCTGTGGTGCAGCTGGACATTAAGACAGTTCAAAAGATTTCTCCAATTTCCTGACAAATGATGGAGGAAAGGAAGTCCTTACTGAAGTTTTCCCTGACCTTGCCCACACTACCCTTATAACGAGAGGCATGCACAGGGCCAGATTTACTGCAAGGGATGCAGAAAGAACATATCTGAGGCTCAGTGGGCTCTTCTGTTCTCATATAGCCAGAGCAAGCCAAGGCTCAAAAGATACTGCCAGGACTTTGCTCTCCACCAAAGCAAAGCCTCTCGGTCTGGGAGCTGGGCAAGCAAAAGCTCTCTATACATATCCTCTGCGTATTATACAACCTAACAGCCTCTGCAGAAGCCTGCAGGTGAATAAATTGAGGTATGTTATGTTTGGCATGTATCAACACACACAGATGTATAAAAGTTCAAGGACCACATTTGTTATGCATGTATTTATACCGTCTTTCCTCCCAGGGGACATCAAGATCTTAATCAAAAGTCTAACTAACACTTAGGTGGCGCAGAGAGGATTGTTCGGGAGTCACTTGATAGAAGTAAATTTCACTATTCATACTGGTGACTAAAATTTGTAGCTAATAATTTACTGAACTGTTATTTATATTATGCAGCTATATCTTTGCTGCCAAATGTTTAAAGTAAAGATAAAACCCAAACAAATATAATAATAAACCTAAATTACAGGTTTTAATTTATAAGCATATAGGTTTTTCTGACAGAGTACAGAAGGGCTTCAGCAATGTGAGTACAGAATGTCTATAAGAAAAACAAAATGCAGACTTCTTAATTCTGCAAACCTGAGTGCAATGAGCCCTGGTTAAACTATTTTATTACACAGGGTTTTACATTCTAAGTCAATGCAATGTTCGTATTTTGGAATATACTTATAACAACCAATATCTGTACTTCTAGACAGGCACTGGAATATGGCTGAAATGGTTTGTTTCAATATTATTTCAATACTGCTTTTTAAAATAATACAGTTGTGTAAAAGATGACATTACATGATTACTTGAAATCCTTCCTAAAGACATTTTGTTTCTGTTATTATTGTCTAACAAGACCAGCACATTGCATCATTTAACAGGCCTGAGAAGGTACGCAACAGAGAGAAAAAAACATCTCTTTAACTGCAAATCTCTTTATGTATTAAGCAAGTAAAACCACGTAACTTCATGTTTCCTCTGAAATGTTTAAGCAATAGTAACTGTATACTGCTCCTCAAAGGAAAATTCACTCTGCCTGTTTCAATTATGCCAGATGCCTTTACCAATATTTATTCTTGTTAAAAAGTTGAATTATATCGGAGGAATCTGTAATCTTCATTCTTTCTTTCTTTCTTTTTTGTTTCCATACAGAACTGCAAAGAATCATTTTAAGGGAGACTATTTTTTATTTACTATAAAAAGAGAAAAGTGAATTCCAGTGATACTTGAATCTGAGAAAAAAAAACAACCAAACAAACAAGCAAAGAGACCTACATTATATTTTACCGAAGTAGCATAAACAAAGTCATTGACAATGTTGAACAGAGCAAATGCTTTATTTTTAAATAGTCAGAAATAAAAGCGTTTACTCTCATAGAAATCTCTATTGTGGTGATGGAGAATGCATTGCCACTAAAAGCTTCAAATCTTTCCCTTGCAGACCCTGCCAAAAGATCAGGGGTGATCTGCTGCTCACAATCACATACAGAAATCTACATTCTACCTCTCCTCATACACCTTGTTGCCGTACAAGATAGTGCTGATGAGGCTGCTAATTTTATCCCAGGGAAACTGGGATATATTCTTGCAAAGAGCTGAAATTAAATGCAGTTGTTAATTTAAGTGAGGGGGTTAAGGCATTCCAAAATACACACTGCTTGACTCATAGGAATTTGGAATGCCTTATGTAAATAGCTCTAGTTGGTGACCATTTTCTATGGCTAAACAAGCTGCTTAGAAAAAGGGTTCATGCTGAGTCTTAGAACCACTAGTAAATTAAACAACATCAAAAAGGGAGAAAAAAGAAGTTTACTTCTTGATTAACACAAGATCCTAGAAGGAAGCTGAAAAACAATACAAAACAAAATCTCTGTTCCTCAGAGGAAGAAAATTCTGCATGTTATCATATGAAGCTCTAATTGTATTTCAGCACATAAACAGAATTCTCTGAACAGAGATTTATGTGAATATGTAGGAGTCAGAAGGCTTTGATACACAAACCTTCCGAAAGAAACTCTGAATTTATTTTCTGTGAATTGGTTTATCGTAACACAGATGGCAGCCCAGGAGGGTAAATGAGTTGTACAGACTCACCACACACCGGTAGGGGAAGGGAGGGAGCAGACACTGAGGCCAGTTTTGACCCTACCCCCTAGAATACCAGACAGAATCGCTTCAAGTCACAATTTCCTTCGTATGCTGCTCCCAGGGCAGCATGCAATTATGTACTGCAACTGGCTTAGGGCAGGCTGGGTCCACAATTAGTCCCTTGACCTTGCTGAGACTAACAGTGTGAGTAAGGTGAGCATGACATATCTCTCTCTCAAAATTCTCAATTATTTAATGCAACTAATGTAACAGTAATTTCCCTGCATCCCTAAAAAAAAAAAAAAAAAATTGCTCATGATCATAAAAAGGGACTTGCCTATAAACTCAACTAAAAGGTCAAAATGATACTTTTAATCCAAAGTTTCCATAGCTTTCTCGATAAAGTGAATATGAATATAGATTGTCTCTTTATTTCTACTTTCCATTAAAAAGCATAGGATTTTCTTCTACTTTCTGTAATAGGTTTATTCGTTATAGCTCTATTACAACAATACTCAAGGAAGTTCCATTCATATCATAGACAATTATCTGTGATAAAGCTCATGGCAGAAACTGTAGATGGAATAAATGCTGACATGGGTACATTAATGCACATGCCACTCACTTCGTGTCAGGTACAGCTACCCCTTAGGTTTGAAGATACAAATACTCCTTTCAGCACTTTGGCATATCTCAAGTAATTAGAAGCCATCTGCTGAAATCTTCTACATTCAATCTCAAACAGCCATCTTGAAATGGTTGGGGCTTTATGTCATGCTGGAGGGCATACCTTCCCCTCCATGCTCAAGCTGAAAGTGGCCTCAGACAGTGAGTAAGAATGAGATCATGCGGAGAAAAAACCACTGCCAGGAGTATGACCTAGGCTGTCCAATTAATTGTCAGTGAGTTAAAACTGCAAATTCATTGAACAAATAAATTCAAATCCAAACTTCTAAATTAAAGATGAAACATGGGCCGGTTTGGGACTCAATCATAAATTAAGTAATCCATAATAGCCAATTAAAATATAATATCAGGAACAAGTGAGGCAAGGACAGACAGCCCAGTTAACCACAGAGCGAGCAGATTGTGTTTCTACTCTTCTTGTAGCCAAAATGCAACATACACCTACTGCATACAACTAATGGGGATGGTAGTTGGTATCCATGGTTGCAGAGGGAAACTTCCTAGGATGACATTAAAATACTATTGCCAACCAAAACTCCATGAAAAGTTCTATTTCTAGAAAAAGAAATTCTTCTATTCTTCCAGTTGGAGATCCACAGAAGCAGGGCTGGAATCTTTCTGTAACACCTACCTTCCACTAGTAGTAGAAAAAAATGATTGCTACTCACTGCCTAAAAGGCCATTTTATGAGACAGACATAAACATAAGACATAAAACATGTCACATTCGTACATTGAATGATTAAAAAATACTGAGAGGTCAAACTGTTTTCACCATGTGATCAGTTCAGTGATTTCTTCTGTAAGGTGTATACATTATGATAAAGAGAGGGAGTTATTTTGATGGGATACGAGCATACAATAAATTATAAATGGAGAAAATCCCCAATCATAAAGTTGAAGAACATTTCTGAGTGCACAATATTAATGGAGATCAAAAAGGCAACTAACCCATGTGTAATACATGAGTAGTGAGAAGTAACCTCCAGAACTTCCATGTAAATCAGTTAGTTATATAGCATACTGGGTCAAGGTTTAGTGAAGCAACTTCTCAAAACCATAAAAATCACTTATTGGAACAGCTGACTCTACAGCATGTATGATGAGAAGAGACTCTTTAGTAATCCTAAGTAATTCAAGATGTTGCTTTGGCCAGTGACTGCTTTGGCTGATCAAGAGCAATCACAACAATGTGAAGAGAGCTCTTCTAAGACAGGTCTCATAGTGTGGCCCGAAAAAAACACATCATAAAGTCCCTGAACCTACTTCATTTCAAAGGACAAAAGTGAGTTGTGCCAGTCTCATAAAGCCTACGTCCCTTTCTACATCATCTCTGCTACTCTGAGCTAAACACTGAGAAGTGGTGTCAATGCACTGCCTGGATCGTGTACAATATGGAGAACAGAGATGCTTCAATAGTTGATCTCCCAAAGAGTTTTGATTAAGAATTGAAGCATGTATATCACAAATACCGAAGTTTAATGAAAAACGACAATATTGAAGACTATGCCAGCTTTTTCTTTTTTCATAAGATGAAAACAATTCATCACTTAAATGAGAGGAATACATGGTACAATTACTCTTTCAGCAATCTATATAGAATTTTTTTATTATTATTATGAGGACAAATTGCTCAGAAATACAGAGTATTATAAAAATAATTTGGGGGATTTGGCAAGTGACTACTGGGTGAAATTCACTTCTTAAAATAGAGTTTATGATTGGAAAGGACTGTCTAGTTACCAAAATTGAGTACAATTATCCAGAAGTTCATGCAGCTCTGTGCTGATATTCTTGAGTAGAAATCCTGCAAGCACGCTACTCTGCACCGGTTCAAGATAAATTTCTTAACTATACAAATCCCTACCACAGCTGCACATTCAGTTATTCAAATCACTGCAGTCATACTCCAACAGTGTCCATCGTACAATTATTTTTGGCTGACGTAACAACAAAACCCACCTATCTATTAATCACTTAGTACATCAAATTGATGCCATATTACGATACTGTTTTGTGAAGCCAGTAATACATCTGTCTTTTCTTCACAGGATGATTAATCACACACTAAAAGTGGTTTCTCTGGATAGTGCAAATTTGCCGCTCATGACCACAAAAATACCCAGTTAAGCCCTGGCTGAATCTCCTCCAGCTCACCCCATCTCTGTCCATACTGCATCAACATAGCTTCCCACATTAAAAAATTATCTAGAAGAACCTCTTACAATGTGAAAATCTAAAGACACTCAGAGAAGACAGCCATTAAACTCTTTTCAGAACTCCTCCTATCCACCAGAGCCAACATCAGGAGTCAGGGAACTGAAGCTGGAGGACATAAAAGCTAGGAAGCCCCAGGAGAAGAGCTTTCAAAAGGAAGATGGGGTCCATCGTTAGGCGGTATTATTCAATGTCCTAAGAAAGAGCACAATCACATACTCAGTGCCCCTGGAATTTGGTCAGTAGCTTCAACCACAATAAAGGAAAAACTAAACATCTACTAAAATTGCCTTAACTATGAAGTTCTGTAATTAAAAGTGAAATCAAATAGAGAAACGAGGAGCAGATGTTGGTTTTATTTCTGTATGTTGACTTTATTAAGGAAACATTTCCCCATTCCCCTCCCCCATGACATCCTTTTCTTTCATTTATTTCCTATGTTTCCTATTATTTTCTTTTCCCACTAAACAACCATAACCTTCATCAGTACAATGAAGTCATTTATGTCTAAATTCTTATTGCACTTGGGATTTTTCTTTATGTGCTTTGTAATTGTTGTAGTTGATTTATAACTTTTATGTCTCAGATGTAAAATGGAAGTAGAATACAACCTTTTCTACTCTACTCTGATTAACACCTGTAAGAACACAAGAGATATACAAAAATAATCTCTTTTTTTTTTTTTTTCATAAAAGAACTCCTTCTCTAATTACTTTGTTTTAGAAAGCTACTGAAGATCTCCCCTGATATGAATTAAACCAGCACCCAGTTGGTGCTTTATTATCTCTTCAACAAAATGATTTATTGTTTGTAGTCTGAAAGCAAAAGAGGAGGAAAATTACATTTCTGTACCAGTAGCAGTAGCCCTATCGCTTGCTCTATACTATTCTTTGAAGATTACAATGACCAATATTGTAATGATACCAGAAACAGTTAACTCTAACAAAGCTGCTTAGGCAAAAGCAGTGACAATTGAGATCATTGTACCTCATGATGATTAACCTTAGATGTTAAATCTTACGTTTCTTAACTCAGCATGACCGGCTATAATGTTCAAACTTCAATTTATCACCTACCCCAGAGGCTAGACATAACTGATTTTTTTAACAT
>VZTM01020367.1:11846-22696 GCA_013400555.1 Jacana jacana
CCCCAATCATCCATCAACTGTATATCCAGGCCATTGCTCCTAAGAAATTTAACATATGCCAAAAATATATAAAAGACATAAAAAGCTTTCAGAAATAAAAGATCTTCAGAAGCTGCATTTTAATATTGCCAGGTGGATTTCTTGTCAGATTATAAAGTTGACTTAAATGCCAGGATACTGCACTTCAGAAGCAGTAGAGGCTCACATACTGTCTGCTATTAGTGGCTGAAATGTATTGCTGATTCCAAAGCTAGGCTATCCTCATCTGTGGGTGACAATAAATAAATAAATAAATGGTTCTTTATTTTTTTTTAAATCCCTACCAACCTTGCTACCTGCTGCCTTCAAGCGCTCTTTTCAAGTATGGCCTCCACAGAAAAAAAAGTTAAGACTACCTTATTTTGATTATAGTGCTTTCCCCAGGCAGGAATTTTTATTTCAGTTTGAATCCTTAAACCATTACATTTTCAGTGATGCATTTTTATATTTACAGTTGACATCTTCATAGAAGAATGAAACCTTTGAGCAACAGCTCTAAAGAATGAAGGTTGCCTGCAGTAAGTACTTAAATTATTTTACACCCAAATGGAGCCAGTTGTTTTTAGCTAAAATTTAATAAACCTTAAATCAATGACCTTTCTTTTACTGAAAGCCTGCACTTGAAAAAACTAACTTTCCCAAGAAACGTATTTTGGTGAGTAAATGCCAAACAAAGGGCTATTTACATCTGAACATTTTCTCAATTTATAGCTTGTGAACATTCAGTTCCTAAATTCCCAACTGCTGCCTAATATATAGAACCATGGTGCCTTGGTTTAATCACATACCATTGATTTCAGAGTGTCACAGTGATCTCATTGACAATAATCAATAATAATCCAAAATCAATCAAATCCACTTTTGCACTATCATTCATCAAATTTGAATATCCCAAAATTAATTGTAGGTGCCTCAAAGAAAAAGAACCTGGGGAGAAAAAAAGAAAAAGAAAGAAAAAAAAAAAAAGAAGTACAAAAATAAAAATTGGTAGACTTCAAGAGGATAATAGTGAATCCGAGCATGCTTCGTACCTGCTGGGCTAAGTTAATGATGAATCATAACTTGCCTTCCCAGAAAAGGCTCCAAGATATATTCTTTTTCTAACACAAAAACACACAGCAACTGAAGGGAGAGGACATACTAGTAAATGATCAAACATTATTTTATGAACAGTTGCATTACGTGCCGAATTTCAAATGCTTTGCCAGTATACTACAAAATGCACAAGTATGCTACGCTGTGAAGAACAGCACAGTGTATGTTAGCCACTGCACTTCATAGAGAGAGGTTGAAATTACTGAATTTCTGTACCAAAAGCATGAATAGATGTAGCCACTTATCAAAAGAGCTGTTATTGTTGCCAAGGACTCCTCTCTCAACATATTCACCTGTAATTTTGTCAAGGTAATAAATCCTTCCATTCATTACAGCACACTCAAAAGCACCCTGCTATTTAATTTAAATGGAAAAAAGGCCCAAAGTGTCTAAAACATTTACTTTTGCTAATGTAAAAGTGCTAGTATTTTACTTCATTCCTGATAAGCCGGTGCCAGTGGATGTGATTATTCTTTTCTTATTCAAAGCATATCAGTACTTCGAAAGCACTCTCAATCTTATCAGGTGTATGAACAGTACAGTTACTGAAAACAGTTTGTACTGCTCCCCTCTCTTTCTGCCAGGCTATCAGATAAACCCAACTAACTAACTGTATTTACACAAAATCAAACATAAGCTGTGTCTTCAGTATATTGTAGCTTGGTTCTGGCATGCTACAGGTTTTCTGCTTGACATCAGTTGTAACAAAAACACCAGTGGGAATTGGCTTACAACAAAAATGCAGCCACTCTCTAGCACATAACACAAGAGGGATACNAAGGAAAATTTGGTGACATAAGAATGATCGCTTCCATCTCAATATTTCACAGGTGCTACTTGGAAAAGAATGTAGAAGCAGTAGGATTCAAATGTGTTCAAAACATAGCTAGCACAGGACTTAAGAGCAGAGAAATGGTTTCTATTTGCCTTTTTGTTTATTTCATTCTCCTGTCCTCTAGGAACTGTCTCTGATTTGCAACGGGTGAGAAAAACAAAGAATGAAAGGCAAACAGTTACAGAGTCTGAAGGCATTCAAATGCCTTTACTGGTTTTGTCCGGAACAAGACCATGATTTCTTACAATCTAACCTTCATTTGGCATTAAAATTAAAAGACTCAACACAAAAAACAAAAACCAACACTCTCCCCAAGATAAGCTTCTCAGCAACTCTCCTCTTCATCCAGCATCTTGGATTTTCAGTGCAAACTGCTGAGAAATAATAGATCTACCACTTCAGAAGGGGCCCGGCTCTGAAGATTTTGCTTACTGCACAGCCACAGGAAATACATGCAGAATCTCCCTTCGTTCTTCTCAGAGTGACAGCTACCACGCAGTATTTGAAGAGTTAAATTTACCTGGCTGCACGCACACCGGGTGCTTGCAGCTAGCAAAACAAAAAGTTCTGGAATGCCAGGAGAAATCCTGAGTTTCGGCTCTTCGGCTTTTGATTAATTACAGCATTCTTCAGAAATTGAAGCTTCAGTCCTCATGTGGAGCGCTCCATTCCCACCACCCCCACCCACTGACAGCCCTTTGCTGAATACCTCTGATGGAGCAGCAAAGGGCAGGCACGTGCCACCACCTGAGCCCATCTCGTGCTTGGGTCTGGGCTCCCAGCACAGCCCCAGCCATCCTCTAGATTTGTAGGAGAACAATGAGCCGAATTAAGCCAAGTGTGCAGTGCCGGGTAATTCAGCCGATTGTTGTTTCTCCATCTGTGACACCGCGGCCTGGTGATTGATGGGACAGGTGTCATTCATACTAATGTCAGCCACCGACACTGGCTGCTCAGCTCTTTAAATATCACCCAGCACCAACTGGGCCCCAGTCACCTCCTGCTAGAGGAACGATGGGGTGCCCGTGAGCGTTACTCAGTTATTGAGAACCCGATTCTCACCCCTTTAACGCTCACAGGAGCAGTTAGTTAAAGACGCGGCATTTCATGCCACTTCGGAACACCTAATCTGTCCCACTACATTAAGGGCTGCTATGAGAACATTGCTAGGGAATTCTTTCACTGCTGGAAAAGCAAATAGAATTTGGTAGAGGAAATCTTGCATTCATGGAACATTAAACTACCACGATGAAGAAAACATAAATAAGAAGAATCCACTTTTTGCCGTAAGAATCTCACCGTTCTCCAAAGATAATTTTGCAATCCCTGTGCATTTGCTTTCAGAAATAAACTCTAAATCTGTTGGGTTTTAAGACAGCACATGAGTTTTAACTTTTATTTGTACTAGATGCTTTTTCTCCCCCCCCCTCCCCTTTTCCTTTTTTTTTTTTTAAAGGACATAATTAAGCTAAAAGAAAACCTCACAGACTTTCTGAAATACTTTCTGAAATTAATTCACCTGAAAACTATTTTAGCATTAATACTTGTCAACTGAGCATATCACAGTGCACCTAAGCAAGAAAATAGTAACTTGGACATAAAAGGATACAGGCATTCATCCTCTGAAAAGACAGGAACCAAATCCCGCAGCAAATTTGAAGATGGAATAATAAATAATAAAAAAAAAAAAAAAAAAGAATACATAGAAAATTGCTTGATCCTTTCTCTCTCTGTTACGTTATGAAGAATTATACAAACTGCCATTAACTGGCTATTCTAAGAGCACAGCTAGGAGTACATAAAGGTGATTTCACCGTTTTATTAACTGTTGTTCTTTATTAATTTTCCTGTCTTGTATTACCTTAAAAATATTCACATGTGAGATTAAAAAAAAAAAGTTTATTCAAAAAATAACTCTAGAAACAAACAAAGAAATAAGGGGAAAGGGGCTGGGGGGGGAAGAATAGTACCTCAGATAAGGATGAAGTGAATAAAACAAGCCACCTCCTCTTCCCACCCATCCTGGCACCTTTATATGGGAAGGAATTTCAGAAATGCTCAGGAACGAGTCAGCATTATGTATTAGATAGACTTTTTTTGAAAATGACGCTTGACAGTATCTTTAAATCTGTGGGATTTTAAATTGTTTAAAATCTAGCTTGCCGCAAGGGGGCTAACTAATAATTTTAAAATTATATTTTTACTGTTTAAAAAAATGGGTTTTTTTCTCCTTTGCTTTGTTTTTGGGTTTTTAGTTGTTTGGGTTTTTTTGCTTTTGTTTGTTTGGATTTTTTTCTGAGGCCATTCAAAACAAGCAGCAGCAACTCCACATCATCTTCTCATTCTAACTTGCCAAAGCCATCAATCTCTGATCACACCTATTAGAATCTTGCTGTAGCCAACACTACATATTGCGACAGCTTGACCAGTTGTTTAAGGGAAGAGTGTGTGATGGAGCAAAGCTAAATCGACACATCTGTGATACTTCTGACACCCCTCAGCATGGCTAATATTAATTTGTTTTCTTTGGCTAGGTAAGTGCTGCCAAAACACATTACATATGGTATGTGGTTCCAATCAAAATGATAAAAAGGAGGTGTGCGGGTTTTTTCACTTAAAGCAACATGAAAAGACACAGAGGAAGAGATATCCATGCTAACCTACACAGTAATAACCTAAAAAACCTCAAATCACTCTATCTTAAAGTTTGGTTTCAGAACACAACCCTTTATGAGAATCTGCCCTCCCACACAAAGACTGCAGCTCCAATCCGCAAAGAGGTTTCACTCAGGAAAAGGGAATATAATTTTCAATACATGATAAAAGGATATATTTAGACTATTCTCACGTGCACAGAGGTAACTCATATTTCAGCAGGTTATCATATAAATAAATGTGCACAATTCTGCACAGTGATATTATAAATGGCTTGATGAGACCAAGGAAAAGGAACCTCTACTTCAGACACCCTGATATACTGTACTAACTTTCTGCAGTTTATAGAGACTCTTCTCCAATTTCATGTTTAATGTTCTACGTTAGTGTCATTAAAAATAAGAAATTTGTATTTCTAACAGTATTTTTTGTTTTGCCTTGTAGATTACTTTGATCTAACTCAAAAAATTCCATCTCGATTTTGTACAAATTCCGAACGGTAACCCATGGTAAGAATGAGACATTCAGCAGTAAAGAAAAACCACATATGCTCATCTTACACTCTGTGAAAGTATCTATAAGCGCTCTAACTTTCATTAGGATGTTAACAGACATTTTTCCTAGCAAGTTTAGGAAGCTGGAAAAAAAAAATAAAAAAATCTCAGTTTTAAAAGAAATGGGAAATGATGTTCTGATTAAAAAGCTATGATCCTTAAAAGGGGAAGACAATTAGAAATTAGGCAAGATTCCCCTTTAATGTAAATCTGCTAAAGTAAAGAATAGCAGAGAAAACCCCTTCTTTCTTTGAAAGAAATATAAATTAATTGAAAAACATTACAAGCATTATATAAACAAACCAAAGAGATTTAAAGCTTCTGTAACATAGCAAATACGTAAATTGTTTCATAAGACACATGTCAAAAGGCAATGCTCTACCGTACGTATCAAAGTTACTCTCCAAAATGCTACTGAAAAACGTAAAACATAATCCTTTAAAAATAACAATTAAGAAATACTATCTGAAATAGCAGTACGTAATTCAATTTAATATTTTCCTTTATTCTTTCACAGCACTTTTATTTCTGAACAAGGAAACCCTAACAAATAAACTATAGGATTTTTGGTGACAACTAAGGACCATTAAAATGGAATGTGCATTTCATATTTTTGTCTGAAGACATCATGATTGATATTAACGACCATTTGTAGGAGGCTTCCCCCCCTAAAAATAATTATATTCTTTAGGTGTAAACATAACGATGTGTCCAAGAACACATGTAGCTGGAAAAACAGTTCTCTCACTGAGAGCCAAAACTTACAATAATATGAATAAATATTAGTCATGTGAATTACTTGGAAGAGAAAATTTTTATAAAAATATAGAGTATCTTTTCAAAGCAAAACTCAGTTACAATACAGGAATGCTAGATTACATGGAGATTCTTATATAAAATCAGGTGCAAATGTTTCATCTACATTGCTAGCCTGCTCTCTTTTCACGGATAAGAAAAAAAATAAACACATAAAAGCAGCAGGTTTTTGACAAGCTGCACAGAGGGAAGTTATATAGCTCTGCATATACTTACTGTATACACATCTGTGTGTGTACACACAGTAACAGATGTACATTGCACAAATTGCATAAGGAATACACTATATACCTGGAACACACACATACATAGATACATATATATATTTGAACTCAAAACTTCCTGTGCATAAACAGAGGATTTGCACATAAAATGCAACCATATAAAAAATAAAAGCACACATATACATGCTTCTACAGATATGGCTGTATGCACATATGATTACCTAGCTCAAGCCTAAAAGCAAATGAGGATACACAAAATGTGAAAGAACATGTAATAAGGGGAATGTCGAGCTGCAGCGACTGTTGGTGTCATCTCTGCGCTATCAAACACACACATGAGTATGATTGGAGACAGAGAGGCTAAATATTTCACTGTCAGCGCATGTCGAGAAATGCAATTCATTTCTCTCTCATGTGCTTTAGGACAATGACAATTTAATACAAGGCCAGTGGATGTAAAAGAGATAAAAACTGAACAAACTGGCCCGGCATAATCACAGATTTCCTCTAGAGAGCTTGGGAGCGCAAGGCTCATGTGCACTTGTAACAGATCAACATTTTATTGTTTCTTCTCTACATGAATTTGCTATGAAGAAGAATTCATAGCAAAGCTTATCTTATAGACTGAGGCTTCTTTATGTTTGAATAGGAGCAAGTTTTCCTCCCATATTATTTTCCTACTAATCCTATGCATTACACTTATGCTAAGCAAAAACTAATTACTTGAGATACTTCCTAAAAAGGTTCAAATAAATATTTTTTTCATTCCTACTTACACTTCCACAGGGGTGCAAGCAAGCTCCCTGCAGGTCAAGGGCCAGTCCTTTAAAAACACTCCGTAAAATGAATAATCATGTCACTTATAAATAATTCATATTTTCATACCATAATTTTTCTATCACAATTTTGCTCTGCAACATACAGAAATAGCAGCACAGCATATAGACTGACATATCTGTAAAAATAGACATATCATATTTTTAAGCTACTCTAAGCAAAGTAGGCTTCAAGTATTGTTAAATATTATCATAGACAAGTTACCTTCTGTATTTGATGAATAGCACCATGTATTTGAAATTAATTGCAAAAGTAGGGTTGGCTAATGAGGCGGCCCTTATCTTTTCTCAGCAGTGCAAGCACAAGTATTTTTCTGCTGGCTCAATATTTTTTAAATGCCCAAAGTGCTATTAACTAAGTTGAAATCTGATTAAAATATGAACATTAAAATATTCACACCAGCTAATGCAGATATCAAAAAAAAAAACCTAAAGAAATTCTTATCTCTTCTCTTATCATTAAGCATGTGTTTTGAAAAATAATAATTAAATAAATTATTCCCTACAGATTATCCCAGTTGTTTTGCTTCCCATTAGCATATTTGAAAACAGTTTGTTAAAACAACAGTTATTCTTTATTATGGAACTATGGGGATGGTGCCCTTCTACCTGCCTCAATTTAAACAGAAATTTGTAGGAAATGTTAAAGCTTAAGGACTGTTAGGAAAAGAAGAGCATGCCTTAGGAAAAATGGAGGAAAAAAAAGTATAGAAAAAATGATCAGCCATTCAAGAGAATTAATGGCTATCCACAAGGGCTTTGCTAATAACACGGGTTAATTACCGCTGCAACGCACCAGGCTCAGTAAATAAAAGAGCACAACCATAAACACATTAAAATGAGCAACCATCACTGAAAGAGGGGCAAGCCCCAGTAAATGAAAAGCTGTCAGACGGGCATTTCAGCGCAAACCTTTTATACTTTCTGCAGAATTTAAAAACTTGTCAGCAGTCTCTCAAAACCTAGAAAGTAAAGACCCACGACCAAAAGCAGAGAAGGAAGAACAGAGCAAGGCCTGCCTGCTGTCCAAGGGGAGAACACGGGCAGAGTCTGTTCACTCACCCACACTTGGGGGCTGGCTTCACCAGACACAGCTACACGCCACTTTACACACCGAGTACATGTACGGAGGCCTAGATACTTTTGGCTTAATATTAACTTGGGGCTTTTTTTCTTAATAAGAACTTTAAATAGCTATCCAATAAGACAAATCCATAAGGTTAAAGATCCCCATAGCCTAGAGAAATCATGAAGTAGAATCAAGTGCTGCTTCCCACTTCACAAAGAAGCGTTCTTCAGTTCACCCCTTTCCTCCCTTTACTAATGAAAGACATTTCTAAAATAAATGCTTTGGTAACTAGAAGCTATGCCAAAATGCTTTGAAGAGTGAAACTGATGGAAACTTACCTCCTACAGGCATATGTATATATTTACCTGCTGATGCATGTGAGTATACACACAGGCTTACATTCATCCGTACACAAACAGAACCCAGGCAGACCTGCACAGCAACTCCACAGATCGCTCCCCATTATAACATGAGTATGGTTAGGAAAATATGAAATGTGTACACCGGCCATCACTGCACTTCAGTATTCACATGATGTGATGCCCATATCCACTTTTTAAATGTTACAGCCATTCCATGCAACATTTTTTGTCATTTATGTATTTTATCTGTTGTACTGTAAGATGAAAATCCACACATGCTGTAACAGCTGAATTTGTTTCATGTTTAAATGCTGTTGTTCATTTTAAAATGGAGAAAGTTCAAATTAATGGAGGGTTCAAATTAATGAAACGGTCAGCCACAAAGGGCACATGTACACAGTGTGCAGAAGCTTTCTGGAGTTACAAATCTCAGTTTTCTATGTCTGGCATTCAGAGATCATGTTTAAATTTACTAAACTAGTCCCGGTGTCATCGTGTGTGTGTGTGTCCCCTTTTTTTGGAGTGTTTCAATTGCCTTTCCTTCTTCCAACAGCTGTGACAACTGTTAAAACAGTCAGTAAAATTAAGTCCGCTCTATAATCCTTTAGTCAACGTTACATTTTAATCAGAGGTTGAAGGAGATTTCACGTTATGAACGCATTGATTCATTTAGAATGATTAAACTGACACATATGTCAGAATGGGCAGATATATTTATTGCATCTGTTGGCTTATTAACTATTAGTAATTATTAGTGCTATTGTTATTGCTGAAAAAGCCAAAAGCAACGGTTGCAGCTGGCTTTAAGTTATTGCATTCTTTAACACGCTCTGCCTTAAAATCAAAGCATACCTAGTGATGGTCAGACAGATGTCTATGCACTCCCAAAGTGTTCAGACAATTTTTAGCTCAAATCGTCTCTGCCCTCATCCATAACATAAGAACTGCAGAAACCGCTACATTTATTTTGTATGTCCATATGCTTGTATATTGCATAGGCATGTGACAATATATAAGTCAAAGCACAATTACTATGAATATTAATAACGTGTAAAACCGTGGGGTTTATTAATTAATACAGAGAACAGACATGTTTCTGAACATTAATTATTTCTCTAGGTCCACTCGACCACACGTGCCTCAAACCCTAAGCTCAGGCGTTATATTGGGACTGTTTTAAGATGACTTATAATTGAGCTAAAAAAGAGGAAAAAAATTAGTTTGGATCTTGCACCAGAGCCAAAAAGACATGTGCCCCGATTTCATTTAAATGCATCTACTCTAAGAGGCTTATCTAAACTAATCATTCAAATTAGCTGTAAGAAGGTAAATTCAAGAAAGCTTCTTTGGGGGGGAGGAGATACAGACCAGACATCCACCAAAAAAAACCCAACCCCAACTTATCATCCTTTTATGTATTTTATATAAAATGTTTCACTACTAGTAAAAGCTGTGGAAACTGCATTCTCCCATTTATGAAGCTATCCAAACACTACACAGCAGCTCACAGTGCACTGACCTATAAACCGCATCCGAGAGGGCATCCTACCTTTGTTTATTTTCTTTTATTTATCCTGGAACATCACAGAGAGCTTCCCTGTCCCCCCTTCCCAAAATGTGTTCCTGCGAGCCAGGCTATTTGTTACTTCCCATATTATTTCACCAATACGCGATCACCGCAATTCACTTTTCATCTCTGGCTTAATTACAAATAGCAATGCAATATGCAGACAGTAAGGACAGCTAGTGGGCATCTACCTATAATACACTGTCACCTCTCAGTACAGCCTTTCCCCAGACTGTGTCTGGGGCGATACTGGCTATTAGCTGGGGTTTTTTTTCTTGGGTGATACTGTCACCCTCAGCGCAATACGAAGGCACGGCTACGTAAGTGGCTCGACATAAAGAAAAATGAGTCGGTGACAGCCCCCGTGATATACTAATATTTAATCCCGGCTGTGGGCTCAAATCAAGTTCAGGAGCCACTCGCCCGCCCCAGCCCGCCCGGTTTTCTTCGGGCGCCCAGCTTTCCGCCGGAGACGCTACGCCAGGTAGCTCCCAAGTGCCAGCCGAGAGCCGCGGCTCACTCAAAAGTGGTTTGCTGCCCTTTGTAGGGGAAGGAAAAGAGAGGGGAAAAAAGAGAAAGGAAAAAAAAAAAAAGGAAAATAAAAGAAGGCAGGCAGGAGCAGAGGGCCAAGCGGCGCGGCACCCTGGGAAAGTACAAAACAACCCCCCCGCTCGCTCAGGCTGCCCGTCCGGAGCGGCGCCCCGCGGCAGGCCGGCCGCTACCTCGGGGCAGGGCAAACCTTACCCGGGGGTAGAGCGGCCGTTACCTCGGGGCAGAGCGCGGCCGGCCGCTCCCAAC
>VZTM01020367.1:23520-41573 GCA_013400555.1 Jacana jacana
TATATATATATAAAATGTAAATAATAAAAAATGTATATAGTTATACCATTATGTAGTTAAAAATTAAAGGGCTCTTTTTATCCTTACTGAAAAAACACACTCCTAACAAAATGAGCACTCAAATCCATTCCTGAACATCACGGGTGTTGTGCTGCTGAGAGCATACACAGGTATATGTGTTCATATACAAGCTAGCTACATCTTACATACAAGCGCCTGTGCAAATATTTAGAGCTATATACTTAGATGTAGCAGAGAGAAAGAAAAGCTCCAGAACAGATCAATTTCTTCTGTAACTGTGGAGGGATTATAGTGGACGATTTCAGCCTGCTTCATTTTAACAAGATAGGGACTGCGCTGTAGTAGGTCTGCATTAGTAAATCGGGGATTGTCCATAGGCCTCCACAGTGTTTTGGGATTTGGGCTTTTATGAAGCAAATTTTACCAAACTGAAAGGGAAAGAAACCCATAACCCTGCATGTATGCTTGCGTAAGGATCACCAAGCCCAATTCCAGTAAACCACTACTAGAGTCAGCTCAGAGATGCTCATCTCTGTCGTATGAAAGTCCCTGATTAAACTTGTTCCAAGAAAACGACCCTACTCAAATGTAGAGAGAGTTTGCACACACCCTGTTTTGAGAGGATCAGTAATTAATTGGGGGTGCATTTTTTTTTCCTCTCAAAAGCTACTATTTTTACTTTACCAGTGAAAACAGATGCAGGCTATTTCTGGCAAGGAAAAAAAAAAACACTGGCAAGACCACAATTTTTAATAACTCAGCTTAACTCTTAGAAAATCTTTTGTGACTGGAGCCCTAACATGATGCAAATGGCAATCTTGCAGATCAAAATAAATCAGTGCACACCCTCAGAATGCATTAATGCTACACATAAATAGGAATGCAAATGCCCACTCCAAATGTGTTTCACAGCATTTTACCAAATAAATACAGTAACAGAACAGGACCCAACTCCAAAATATTTAAGTTCAATAGGCATATTTGTATATATTTCCAGCAGAGAGAGTCCAGTGTTATGTATTTACCTTATGTGAAGACTGGGCCCGCTTCCTACAAACCTGGTATAAATACATGCAAGTTTAGGAATTGGAACTCATGTGGCAAAACTACAGTTCTGACTACTGTATAAAAGCAGGTACTAAAAGCTTAATTACCAGTAGCATTATGCTGTCTATATTGTTAAATGTGAACTCTGTAATTAACATGTAAATTCGCTTGTGAGCAGTGAATTAAAAAGCTCTGAAATGTAGAATAAAATCCAAGCACTCCGTAGAAACATGAGACAAAAAAAAAGAAAACCCACAATCAGTTTTTTAACAAATTTTAAAATGAGAGGCATTTAATCATGTTACAGTATTGGAATGCCCTCTTTCAGTAACAATTTGATAAATGTGGAATCAAATCAGAACGTGGATGTCCTTATGTATGGGTGTCTGTATTACTACATAAACCCAAAATACAGTTCCCACAAACTGATTTAAATGTGCACATTGGCAAAACGTGAAAATACAAATACATTGTACAAGTGTTTCTCTGAGTGTCTACTTGTAGATTTATGCCCAAAATTGCTATTTTTCAATATTTTTGTGCTAAAATTCTTATAAATCATTTCACGTGTACATGTTTTCCTATTTAAAAATCACCCATAATAAATGCCTATACGTAATTTGATAAGGTTACTTTTCTGTATTATGTTCCTTGGAATACACCTCAAATATGTCAGCTAATCCATTTGGAAACTTAGCAAAGCAAAGGTTAACTTGATTTCTACTTTTGTTCATTACATCCCACAATTCTATATTAATATATTGCATATTGTAATAATTATATTATATTGTATTATTATTATTATTATTCAGGTGCTGAAAACACGGTGGTCTCTTTCCCTCTCTCAAGGTCTGTCGTCCAGCTCTCCTTTTCATGTTCACATAATATCCACTACCTTGTTGGCTTGTTGTCCCCCACCCTCCTTTACACCTCCAGTTAATACATTGTTCCTCTCCCCTTGTGAACTATCACTACCTTTCCATCAACCATCTTTCATCCAAGCAAGTGGCTCTCTTCTCTGCCTGTACTGCTTCTTGGACAACAAGAAATAGAGTGTTATACTTTGCATGTTGATAAACAAAGCAGTTGGTTTCTTCCCCTGGGATTTAAAGTGTCACCTCCACCAGACTGGGGCCTGGGATTCCAACTACATTCTTGAACTTGGGTTTCACAGTTACTGATCAGTTTTGGGGGATGGAAGAAAAAGTAAGACAGACATTACAGCAGCAAATAAACTGGGGCTAAGCATTGCTTCATTTTCTCAAGCTTTTCTGTAGAAAGAAATAAAAATAGTAGCAGGGAAAAGAAAAAAAGAAAAATAGGTATCAGTTTACTGAATTTTACCAGGGGATACAGAATAAGAACATACATGCAAACACACACCTGCACTAACTTATTGGTGCATACAGTGCAAAAGCTTACCACAAGGAGTCTATACAAAACAGTGGTAATGGAATCAGAGAGGGGAAGGAAAAAAATAGCCCAGTGCCTGTACCAGTCAAGGGGCATTACTGAGCAGCACCTACATTTCCATGTCTCTCTGTGCATATAATTTTTCCTGCATGCCAAACAGTACTTCTTTAAGCATCTTCACATGTAAACACTATAGACATTTCAAGGCATCCAAACAGCCATATTCTTAAAACACAACTACCT
The DNA here is from genome assembly GCA_013400555.1 of Jacana jacana. Lineage (NCBI taxonomy): Eukaryota > Metazoa > Chordata > Aves > Charadriiformes > Jacanidae > Jacana > Jacana jacana. Next base: position 26,245 of record VZTM01020367.1, read on the forward strand.
CAAGGCAACTGACGAAGATTCAGTGGTACTTCACAGAAACTGCACAGTGCATTGTGTCAAATGTGTATTTACCAAAAGGAAAGACAAGCTCAACCCATCTGTGAAGAGGCAAGAATATAAAGGAGTCTAGAGCTGCTGAGAATTTATTTCAAAACAAGTACACTGTTACTTTAGATAGAAATTTGCCATACCCCATGGGACCTCATTCAAAGCCTAACTGGAAAGTATCATAATGTGAAGAGTTTGCAATAAATGTCAAAGTAACATCAAATATGTGATTTTTCTCTTTATTCACAGTCACTAATTAAAGAAAGACAACTCAGATGGTGCTATGCTAGAGTGAGATAAAGATTAGAACAATATTGTTGTGCTTCTCACTGAAAGGCACTTGGTGCATCCCTGGATATACAGCTGACGAGTTAAAAAAAAACAAATGCTACAAAAGTTCCAAATTCTGCTCACATGTTTGTACATAGTCAGACAAATTGTAGCAGGTTATTACTTTAAAGCCATCTGCTACTTCAGTCTCCATTTAGCATTAATTACTCCTTATTTTGATCTTCAGGAAAAACGATCACATAACCCAACCTCCGAATGCTCCTTAGAACTTTTCCACAGTGCATTCATGGACACACAGAGCAAGGCTTTTAGCTTTTGCTGCTACACTCGGTTCCAGTGTATAAAAAATGTCTCGGTGAAATAACAGCAATTGCCTTACCATGTTACCAAACTACATTCAATTTATCTAGTTTCAAATAAATACTCCATATTTTCTCCTGCTTTTATTTTCAAGGGCATGGGCATTTAAATAACTGCTTTCACCGGTACAGCATAGAAACTGTTCACGTTGCTACAAATGAAAATTATTCTCTTGACGAAACACCTTTTCCAAAGCCTCTGACAAAAAGAAAGGGGAGGGGGGGTGGGGAGGAAAAGAAAGGGAGCTGCACGCACATTGCCTGTCACCCACCAAAAAAGGTCTACTCCCTAAAGATAGTGCAGGCTCAGGCTTCAATATGGATATCTCACTATTACCCCAAGCTCTTTTTTTAGTGTAAGTTTCTACAGAGAAGCTGAAGTGCCTTACTGTCTCAGGCAGCCAAGGAGAAGATGACTGAGGGAATTCAGTTGCTCTGTTTAATTAATACAGGATTATTTCACTTTCATTTTGTGAAGCTAATAATATGACTGGTGGAATGTCAGTAAAAATTAAATCATAAACTAGTGCAGTACCAAAGGGAAAACTTACTTTAGTTATGGAGTATTCCCAGCAGAAATCTTGAAAATCTTATACATATTTACACTGATAAAATACCACATGTACTTCATGGAATACTGCAAGCTTTCTACAATCCTTGTGGCATGTATTTACAGAGCAAGAGTTAACATTTTGAGATTGTACATTAATAAATGAGTTGCAGTTATATTGTTTCTTGAATGTTAAGCACTACATCCTAAACGCAGGAACACGTTCAAGGTCAATGTCCTATTTTAGACCTTTTCAGCAGCTGTGATATTATGATAATCACACTTAAAATATTCCTATAGAAAGGGTAAATTAGCCCTTTTCACTAGAAGGATTATGATGATAAACAACAAATCCAAAAGAGAACAAATTCATATTTGCTCTTTCCTCCACCCCCCCCATCCCCAATGCAATAAACTTCTGTCCCTTACTGTGAAGGTGTTTCTATCCAGGAACTAAAAAAAGAAATGTCCACATTGTTCTGCACCTACATTTTGGGTTTTCTGGAGGCCTCACCTCTGTAAAAATACCTTCCTGAAAAAGCACTTGTGCTCTCTGTTAAAACCAAAACATTTCCAGTTGACATCCCATTCCATCACCTATACCGCAGTGAAATGTAATATCCCACTAAACCAGAAGGGGAAGAAGAAAACTGAGCATCAGCAGCTATTCCTAAGCAAGATTAGGGGTTTAGCTCCATCTAATTGAGGGATGAGACGTGTCCCTCAATGGGTCTCTTCCCACTCCCCCACCAGCCCTTCTACCTGACTGCAAGCTCAAAGTGATAAAAACAGACAAAGAAGAAGATGGAGTGTAAATATTTCCCCAGTGAAAATACCAATAATCTTTACTGTGAGCTGACATGAATTGCTTGTTACACTGCCCTAGGATATCATGGCTTGAAGCGAGAGCGCACATACACACACGCAGAGCCACCAACTCTCCTCAAAGCTCCCGTAACGTGTATTTGTGCATGTGCCTGTCGCAGAGGCTCCTACGACATCTGACTTGGAGCCAGTACACCTGCTGTACAAAACGTGTTCTCTCCAGCCTGTCTTTTCCCCACCACCACCTCTGAGTGTCCCAGCCCATCTTCCATCACTCTTCTTCCTTTTTCTCCCCCTTGCTCCCCCTCCACTCCCTTTGCTCTGGCGTTTTTATTATTAATGTTATTGCTATTATTACTGTCCAAGCATAAGCTGATCCACAGGGGAGCCTGTGTAATTTAACCCCTCAAGCACTAAATTCCTTCACATGTGCCAAAGACACAGGTTTGTTGTTGCCTCCAGCAATATCCCAGGAAGACGAGTGATGGCGGTGTCATATCATCACACAGCGACTTAATCTATTGCGACACCCAGGGAACGGGTAACTGAAGAGATTTACAGAACATGCTCCCTGACTGAATACAAAACATTATCCCCTTTACCAACAAACTCAAGTCACACAATACAGTGAAACAAATTTTAGCCTCCTGTGGCTCATTCGTTTCCATCCAATCTCACCACCGCATTACTTGTCCCACTGTATGTACATCTAGCTACACAACACTTTTTTCAACATTTTTGTTCTCCCTCCTTTGTTCTCCTGGTGCTCTCTGATTAACAAACAGCCAGATCATGTTGAACTGCCAAGTAACATAGCCTCAGAAATCTTTTATCCATACACTAGATGACTGGAACCATCACTTACATCAGGGTTATCTCTACGTGCTGTCTTTATGTTGCCTGACATCTAATGCGTGCTTTTTAAAACAATAGATTAAAGGGGTTGCACTCTTTAAAGGTGCAAGGAACACTAAATTAAACATTCACAGTTTAAGTCCAATAAATACCAACAAGCAGGAAAGCATCTATCTTAAGTACCAGAAACCGAAAAACTGATCTGCTTGTCGAGCCGGGACTTTCTGCATGGGTATCTTACTTTTGTTATCCATAACTATTAGGGAAGAATGCAATGTAATGTAAAAGTATATAACTGTTCTCTCCAAGACCAAGGTGAGATTCTCTATCTTCTAACGTTTCACTGACCTGGGAAGCAAAAATTTGGCACAGAATTAATACTGGAGACAAATGAGACTAATGAAATGTCCTCAACTCAGGATGACCTGACTGTGCGGGTGAATCAGAGCTTTATCCTTGGGAAATTAACAGCTCTAAAACAGGCAGAAGAAACCAGTAACAAAGGTTGAGTTCACATGCTCAAGATTACACAAATCCTCCCTCCCCCATAAGGTACTACCTACAGTGAACTCATCTCTAGAGGCCTCAGAACTGAAGCAGGTGGAGACTTCTGTACTGAAGGCCACTGAAATCTGTCCATGTGGTAATATCTAATCTATCTTTCTATAGTTTCTTTTAAATGCATATATCAGCTGACTAAATCCTTAATATTTTAAACTTTGTATATATGCATATTCAGACTCCAAATAAAAAGATCTTGGACACACAGGTATATAAATCAAGTACAAGAAGGCACTATGCACATCTTGTACTTTTCCCCCAACTGTTAATATGAAGGGACTTAAATAAAGCCTTTCATGGATATACAGCTTCCAGCAGTTCCAAAGAAATGTAGAATTCTACACCAATTGCTCTTTTCCCAGGTCCTAAAGCTCTATCCACCTCAACAGCAATGTTCTTGAAGGAAGCTCTTAGAGAATATATCAGAGAGTGCTGAGATGCTATGCACCACTCCTATATTCATTTCCCCCTTAGTGGTGGGTGGAAGGCCTAGAATACCACTCAAAAATACGCCAATATTTGGTATACACCAATACAAGTGCAACGATCCTGCTATCTCTAGTGGACCTGTACGCTAACATTTAATGGGATCATGTTAGCATCTTTAATACAAACAAATGGCATAGTGACAAAAATGCCTTTGTTACAGTATTACAATGAAAACATTTTTTTCTGACTGTATTAGTAAATATGATTAAATGAGGCAAAATAAATGTAACAACATCCTTCTACAGCTGAAGCCTTCAATTACTACCTCTGTTTCTGTCCTATAGCAGCTTCACTCCTATTGACCAGAGAGTTAGCCCTATTCAATTATTCAATCTCAAATCAATAGATTTTGATTCATGTTTAATTGTTAAGGTGTAAACATTATGTATACACTCTTCCAGAATAATTAATGTGCTTGCAAATTTCAATTTATATTCTAATTTCCATTTTAAGAAACACACAAAACTAAGTTCTTTCCTCCCACCAGTCCTGCCTCCCTTTCAGGTGTTATGTTTGCAGAACTGTAGTCTAACTTGCTTATGACAGAAGTTTCTGTCTCTCACAGACAAAATGTAAAAGGAAGAATTGTAATTATTTGATTCAAGTATGCTGAATAAAGCAATAAAATAGCAGTATGGCTTTTAAGCAGATTCAGTCAATATTTTCCTTCTAAAGCACTCACTGAAGGTGTGAATTGATTCAGAAAGTACAGCCTTTAGTCTTACTGCACTTCTGACACTTGCATCACAAAACATTTGGTTCAATTACAGTAGATGCACGGGTGCCTATACCTACGTAAACACATTGCTAAATGCCTTATATTATAGGGTTTTGGTTATCTATGTATACTTACACATAAAAAATAAGTAGTAAAAAAGTAAGCCTAACCAACCATGTGTATTGCGAAAGTGAACAGCTCCATCTTTCATTCTAGTTAGAAGCAACTTTACTAATTGTGTCCTTCCAAAGTCCCTCTTCTCTGCTTAAGGAGCTTCCAGGTGAGCTGATTTGAAAGCACAAGTTATGGCACATTACATGCTTTATTTCTTTTCACCTAAGAGCCAGATTTTACATTGCTTTCTCTGACAAGTATGTTACCTTGAGTAGTGCTTCCCTCCAATAAAGCACTGCATTCCCCATTGCCTGCTTTCTTGAGAGCCCATGCATTGTTGTACATCTAGAAAACAGATCTAATACTAGTGTTGCAATGCCACATCCTGACTGACCAGATAACCCAGAAGAATACAGCTACAGTTTATCTGAGCACAAGTTCAAACAACACTACCCAAAGAAACACTTATTTCCTGGGGAACACCCCGGCTGTTACCTTCCTTGAACCTGCCCAGGACTACTTTCCAAACAGCTGAAGTTTATAAGCATGAAGATGATGGCAGGGAGCTGTTATGATAAGAATATCTAAAGGAATTTCTGCATGCAACCATTGCAATGTGACTGTTAAGACACAGGCAAGAATTTCTCTAATATTATCAGGGAAACAATAGGCTTAAAAATGAAAAAATGGAACGGCTTTTAGAAATAAAACAGCAAAAGCAAAAGTTGCAACTCAGTCTTCCTACTGACCTGTTTACTCCAGCTTCAGATTATCTGCTCCTGAGGCATTAACATAAACTGTTCCAGTCTTATTAAAGGCCATATCTGTATTCTTTCGCACTGTTTGCATTTGGTACACATATTTTGAGAATGCTAACTGTCTTTATTCAATAATGAATTTGGCAGCAAAACAAGAATCAGTGCTCTTTTAATGTTATTTTTCTAAATAAAGTCTCTAAACCTGATTGAGTTAGATCCTTGAATCATGCTTTGGATGATGCAACTCAGAGTTTTTGAATAAAAAGTGAAGCACTTAAGCAAATCAGACTTTTATTCTTCACCCACTGAGAAGCCTGATATTTAAGATGAAAGAGCTGGGCTGCCTTTCTTTTTCCTTATCCTGGAAGGTTCCTTCATTTTCCCTGTTTTCCCAGTAGATTTACTTGTAAATCTGGCGACAGCCAATTTTGAAGTCCTGAGGTCTGACTCCTGACCTCAGTTATGTTAGCCCTTCCCTGCAGAAGAACTACCCCTTGGATCACTGACTTGCTATTATTCTATGGTTAATAGACCTGACCTGTGCAATATTTTTTTATCTGGCTACAGTCCTATCTCTAAATTCTCTATTTTGAATGAATACCGATTTTGTGACATGAAGTCTGCTATATAATGAAATGCAAACAATGAAAAGGCTAAATCAGTTTACAAAAAATCTATTTGTCAAACAGTGTGGAGATGCTCCCAATTTAGTCCGGGCAGTGCATGCAGCTCTTGATAAGGGAGTTAAAACCAAGCCGTTCCACTGCATAAAAATAAAAGCAGCTGCAAGAGAGAGAGAGAGAGATATTCTTTTGGAGAATCTTCCCTGTAACCTGTAGGTAATTAAAAAAAAAAAAAAAAAAAGAAAAAAAAAAGAAATAACTAACCCCCGCCTCCTAGGATTCTGCAGGAATTTTCTAACAGCCAGGAGCACTGTTACAGTAGGTAACAGCGAACGCCTCCCCAGTGCAGTCCCCTTATGTCACATTTGCATTTCTATTCAGCTACATTGCCTGACAATGAAGCAAATGGGTCTGCCTTATCTGTACAATTCTGGACAACAGAGATTTCTAAGCCATACAAAGGAATGAGCTTAACATTCAGCACTCAACACCTCCCAGCCCACCCCCCCTCCCCAGCCCCGTGGGGAATGCAGTCACACAAACACCTGTCCACACCAAAACCTGAAACCCTCACACGGTATCCGAAATTTTATTATTATCCGAAAAATAATAATAAAAATAATAATAATAAGTTTTTTTAAAAAAGCTATCCAGACTTCTAAGGAGCTTGCCAGCCTGGAGGAAGAAAATAGTTCCAGCCCTCAAGATTATCAGGCTTTGTTTTGACCGTAACAGAGAAGTAAAGGAGTGTCCCTGGAATGCAAAAGTAGATAATATCGAGTCCACAATTCGTGACTCCCTCTCTCCCTTTTAGGCTGGTATTTAATACAGGAGATGAAATCTAGAGATCCTTTTATCAGGGAAATTTCATATCACCCTAGTTTTCATTAGAAAACCTTTAGCAGCTAGTCTGGTTAACTCATGCCATTTCATTGCAGTATGAGGAAATTTCTGGCTAATTCCTTCAAAATTAATATCGTCTCATTTAAGTTAGAATTGACACAAAAAAAAAGCCCGCACACACTGAAACCTCCAGATCAAACTTGTGTTATGACAGGACTTAAGCCAGTTATAATACAGGCTTTAAACAGCAAGAAAAAAAAATAGAATGACATAGTTCTACAGACATATTGGCTTTAGTCTGGCTTTCCCATGATAGATACATACATATGTGTGTATATATATGTATATATATGTATACACTGTATCTATCTTGTTGGCCCTCTCCCTCTCTCTCAGACGTTCAGAGTAACAAAATAAGCTTTGTGCCCACAATCTGAAGTTGAAGAAACTTCATTGTGGAGGGGGTTATCCACATGTTTATTCGCGTACACAGAAGTTGTTTGGGGTAGCAAGCACTGAGATGGGGGTGGGAGGATGTCTGTCTTTTTGTCCTACTTATTATATCCTAAAGCACAATATACCTTTTATGTAGCATACTGAATTTCACATTGCTATCTTACACTTTAATTGTCCTGAACTTCCAGGTAAGGTTATTCTTTGCTGTTGAACAAATGCTAAATTTCTCCCTAGAGGTGGTTGCAATGAGTAGTGATTCTCTATCTTTTTCTCACTTACACAGTTTTGAAGATTTACAGGCACGAATATCATCATGTTAGCATAAAATGGTATTATTATTGCCAAAAAACAAGGCAGTTACGCGCAGCGACAGTGAGGAATGCAGAACGCTTACTTGGATTCAAAGGAAGTACAAAGCTCCTTAAAGCAGACCATTGTTTTTAATTTTACTAGTATTGGTGCTTCAAAAGCCTCTGTCTTATTGTTGTCTTTGCTGGAGTTGGAACAAGAGATTAGGTACATTCTGCCTCTTCAAATGCTAGTGAGAAAGCAGCCAACTTTTATTATCCTTAGCACCGAAAATGGCTTTATTGCCGAGGAGGTATGAAACTACCAATTGTCCTGGTATCATGCCTCCTAAAGCAGTGCAGATCCCTCAAATGCTGTCAAAGTGACAGATCACTCTACCCTCAACCGTACAGGCACGTAAGCGAACTTCATAGAAGGATGTGTGCATGTGTTGCAGTGCAGAGCAAAATTTAGTCCTTAAACGTGCTATGATAAAAATAGAACATGGAACAAAATTAAATAGCTGCTACTAACATATCAATATTTTAAAACATTTTTCTAGACTGTAGCACTAGAGATATTATGAGATATCACATCATAATACTGTGCTGATGGCACCACTTGTATCTGTCGATATATTAAAAAAAAAAAACAAAACAACAACAAAACAACTAGTACAGATGGAAGAGAGATACAGTAGTTGGATAGCTCAGAAGAAAAGTAACTGAGGAAAACATTTGGCACAGATTGGTCCAAGGTATGCTTGAATCTCAAGTCAGGTCATCTATTAGGCTTAAGTAGCTATGCAAATGAAAATAACCCCTTACCTCTATTACCTCATAAACATGCGAGGACAGAAGTTGTAGAATATACCTTGCTGACTGCATACATAGTTTATGCCTGCATATTGCATCTTGAAGATACCTATCATGACGGTTTCTCTAAGCCTGTCCCTTCTGGAGCAGAGTAAGCAACACAGCTGACCCAGAAGGATTAGATGAGAAATTCAACTAATTAATGAGCCCTGTAGGCAAAACATCATTTCTTCTGCTCTTTGGGGCATTTACAAGGTCAGCTGTTTCTTTTTCCCCAGCATCAGGTCAGACTCACTCATCTGTCAGCTACACAGGATTTGTAAGACAATAGTGGCCCCATACAATTCAGTTGTGCCCACTATCAAGCCAAATAACATGGTTTATTTTGTCTAATTCCCACAGTAAGGGAAGAGCTGTTCAGGACAATTCAGCTTTATCAAAAAAAAGCTTCTTAAGTGTTACCTTGCTCCTCCATGGGCAACAGTTTAGAATTATGAACATAGTATTTCCTGTTTAATAAAATATTCTGGAACACAGCTTCAAAGATTCTGGAACGCAGGTCCACTCCCCCATCCCGCTCTGCTGTATTTCTGATGATCACTTTTTTGCAAGTGTCACATGGCACAATTTTCTTCCATCTGCCAGGGAAGTTTCCCCAAAAGTATACCAACTTCAAGAAATGAGGAATCTAAATAGGAGACATGTTCAGATAGAATTCAGAAAAATTATCAGCTCACCTCATCTGTTTCTCTAGCAATATGTGCACTGTTACTATCCAATGGCCTCTTTGGTAATAAACTTGTCCCCACCTCCCATCTGCTCTTCTTGCTGGCCTCCTGCCACTTCAGCCTCAGTCCTTTCCTGTCTTCAAGATGTCATTCAACTTCTCTTGCTCCCCTACCCATTTGTTTCTCTTTCCAAGTGAGATCAAGCATACATCTTCCTATGTCTCTCGCTCCAGCCTTTAGCTTCTGCTCCATCTTTTTAGTAAGTGTCTATGTTTCTGCTCCATTTATCATAGTTGGCAGTATGCACTATGCAGGTGTCAAGGAAACCAAGACAGAGTTCACTATTCATGATATTGCCAGTTCAGCCTCCTTGTGGCTTGCTATTGAGTGTCAGCTCCTTAACACTAAGCTATATCTTGAAAATAATGTGTATCAGTTAAAGACAAATTACTTTAAGCCAATACAAAGTCACATAAAAAAACAAGACCACTGTAAAATTGGACTTTTCCAGCCTCACTCTGATGTCTTTCTAGATTATTTTTCCTTTCATTTGCTCATTACCTGAGTTGTTATGTTATCCCTACAGCATTTTTTCTTACTGGCTAAAAATAAGCTTACAAGCCATTGCCTGATGCTGGACATAACAAGCATGCAGGCCTCCATAAACATGAATGCCTGATACTTGACTTTGGTAAGTGCTTCCTTTTCACATCAATATGGACTTGAGTTTCACCAAACATAATTTAGCTCAGAAAAAGAGAAGTTTTAGACTCAGCAAGACACAAGTCAAAACTAAATCAGAAACCTCTAGTTGTCTTTCTGCAAAGACTAAGAGCAAAACTCCCCCCACCCCTTCCACTGTCTGGGGTAAGGAGGAAGAACAGTACACTCAGGAGACCTGCCTACCCACTACCTGTCAAGACCTATTGTTTTTAAGTACAACACTCGATTCAACAAAGGAATTCCACACACCTATCAAAAAACGAGCCACATTCATATCCTGGAAAACTGGTTTAATTCAACATTTCACCTGAGAGAAACGTCTCAATACATACAATACCTCAACACAATACAGGTACTTAAAAGCAACTGCAGTATTTAATGCTCAATTGCAATCACAGCTATTGCTTTAGAATTGGAAAAGGAGGGTTGTTGGTGTTTTTTCTTGATATTGTTTTGGTTTTTGGTTGTTTTTTGTTTACTTCTTTAAAAATACTCCTTATTCTGGCATTTCAAGTAAGATGAAACATCACTTCACCGTAAACACCAGAGCACTAGATATAATTTCACTGTCATAAGAATCTAACTTTCTGCATGCAGCTTGTTTGACTTGTGATATACAGTCAGTCTTGGTAATAACTACAGTCCCATTTAAACTCAAGCTTGACAAACCTTTTCTACAATGGAACCACATGCATCCAACATCAACAGAATTCACTAGTTTTCATTTCATGTGGCAAAGAACAGAGAATAGACACCCCTTATAATCATTAATTTCTAACACTTATGTGCAGGCCACCTTTCTGGTTTAACCCATCATTACTGTGGGAACAATAATAACACCAGGATTTTTCTTACAGTAAAATAGTCAAATCTCCAATTTCTAGCCTGGATAAGCATCATCTAATGCATAGTTTAACTTTTTCCTTTACCAATACTATGCATTCTTTAAACCAAGCCTGCAAATGGCTCTGTGACTGCCAGAACCCCATCTTTCAACTTCTCAAATCTGCTTTCACATTGTATCTGTGGAAATGAAAAGGATGATTCACATAAATACAAATATAAAACTAAAACTAAGGATACTACATGAAAATTTACTGTATCACCTTGCAAAATTCCTCAGGGAAGTAGTTTCATGCTTCTACAACCCAGTAAATATGTTTGAGTTGAAATTAAAATCATTTGCTGGATTTTCCCTCTTTTGCTGAAAGGCAAGAAAACACATTCTAAACCTCTCATCCACTATATCCCTTCACTTTACTCAGATACCACTCCACAAAGTCCTCACTTAAAGAAAATAGTAGATTGTACAGTTGCTTTAAATATTGTAACCTATTCTTTGTCTCTCTTATACCACCTGAAAAAAAATCCATGCCTACAGAAGAAGGTCAACAGCACGGAGTGGGTCAAGGTTACAGCTGAAAAGGGAGAAAAAATGTAGGATAACTACACACTTGGAACGAGTAACACAATTTCATGGACAACATATGTGGCATGTTATGAACAATGGCAGATTACAATGGTATAATGAAGGGATGCCTCTCATACCCTGAAAGACAAGAACAGCACAAGACAATGACCCATCCAATTATCTCTCCTCTTATTTTATTCCTCATCCTTCAGTCAACTATCTCAAGTACAGGAAACACCCTCCTAAAGCAATCCTATGTTCATTCCTTTTATCCCTTTACAGGTAGGCTCATTTTATTCTGGTCCACTTGGTGTCTGGCACGATTGAGAAGAACAAATTAACACGAGCTTGAAAGTCTAGCAGACTCTGTCTGTAAGGAGCTACCACATATTTCCCTTGTCACATTCCCTTCCCTTTACCAGAGTGCCATTCCCCAGCCTTTGTGGAAACCACCCCCACTCCCCACCTTTTTAGCACCCAGTGCCATCATGTGCAATGGGGCAAATCCACACCCTGTTGACCACCACTCCATAGTTGTTTGCCTTGTCTCTCTGGTTGGACAAGTCTGTGCTGATGGCACCTGTTAAAGCTGCTTCAACTAAGCTGTTCTGCATTTGTCTGGCTGGATTTGGACTTCCCGGATCCCTGACTGAATACAAAGTGATTTGAAAAAACGGTGTTTGGCAACAAGCACAGTGGGGAGTACACTGTGTGTTGGTATACAAGAGCACAATGTGTTCTTCATAACATCACTGAGGGAGCATGCTGCTAGAATCTCTCTGCTGTCGAGATCAAAATGGTCTCCTTTGTTGTCAGCTGTTTAATAGCAGCTGTTTAATGTAATTCCAAATGATCTGCTTGAATGAAGTTGTCATTCTTGCAGTTCACTTTAATGTAGTAAAAAGAAACCACATAAACCAACACCACAACGCATAGCTTGGCCGTGTTATTTTTCTATTATTATCCTGAAAAGTTGCACTCTTTTATATTTCTGCTGGGCTATCAAAATAATAACAGTCTAATTTCTCGAAATAAAACATGCATTTGAGGGGAAAAAAAAAAGAGGCAAAGGATCAAATAGTTTTTTCAAAACACTTTCCTTTTGAACACCTGAGCATACTTCGATTAAAAATATCTTTGCTTCTAAAAAATTACACACAGAAAGAAGTGAACTTGTCAGTGGATTTGTGAGCAAAAAGAATATTTCTATAGATATTTCAAGAAATTTCCCCCTAATGAGCTTTATAATTTATTTTAATACATTTCATAAAGCAAAAAAAAAAAGTTGTAGCAGAATGTTGATATAGTGAAAAACACATGTACTCTTCTTGATAAAGCAGTTTAGCTTACAGAAATATACTTCTATAACGTGCGTGGGTTTTGTTAAAATCTGTTTGATACCAAGAGTGATAATGAGAAGCATAATCTGTAAAAATATTTGCAGTTCTCCAACGAACAATAGAGGGCACTAACGCCTCTAATCTGGCAAACGCATCACGCGCCAGACAGAAAAAATAGTGGTGGTACTTGTAGCACACAAACCACATCATCTATGCTAAATACGTTGATAGTAGAGAGAGGATTTCTGTCTCTCAGAAAAGTTCTTTTTGTCCTTTAAACTTCCTTTCTTTTTTTTTCTTTTTTTTTTTGTCTGTAGAAAGTAGGATGTAATAATAACACGCTAATACTTGCAGCCTTTCAAAGCGTTATTTTCTTTTGTTCACTGAACAAAGCAGACACAACTTTTCCTCATACAAATCCCTTTTCTGTGTACTTTCTCACCACATTCTTCTCTGTTTACCTATAGCTCTGTACAGTAGTTCAAGGTAAAGCAATTCCACTGCTAAATGCAGAAGCCAAAGGTTGCTTAACATGTGCATTACCTCTGTTCCCAGCAAGCTAATGTAGAAATACTGGCTACAAACATCAGCAATTGAGAGTTACTGGGGTACTTTTCCTAAATCAGAAAGGCTTATCAGCAGATCTGATACCACTAATGTGTTTCACTTAGCTCTCAAAAGATGCAGCTACTAAAAGTGGTACTTCAATAAAAGGCACATATTTTAGAAAGATTCTGCACCTTCATCTATCTTTTCTCTCTAAGCATGAAAAACACATATTTAGAAAACAATTCAGCCTTTTTTCCCCAGAATAAATCTTAAGAAGATAGAAACTTTGCTAGAACTCAAGTAACTGATCAACATCTACCTTTTTTAAATGCTTATTAGTCTCTTTCATTGCTATTCAAAGAAACAGATTTATTTCTCAGCCTTGGAGACTGAAACTTTGGCAAGAGAGACCTAAATACCAAACACCAGCTAACAGATTGTTGCTAACATTGTGAGAAATTGGTAAATGCACATTGATTAATTCAGAATAACTGTTATCTGGAGAAACATAACAAATGCTAATATTCTGGTGTGGTAATTTCAGCACATATTTTAAATTAAAAAATTAAACATATGTCCCTTTACATACTGCAGGCTGCAAAGTCTTCATGAACTGTATGGATTAATTTTCAGCTCCTCAATTTCAGAAGCAATGCATCAGCTTTTCAAAGATACCAAACTAGCAGCTCCTACAATATTAGCATCTTGTCTGAGTCAAACGATACAGCTTTAAGGTCACGCTAATAGCTAGGCTCAAATCTGAAAGCTGGACTCAAGTTACCTCCACTACAAAGGCAAGATACACACAATTAGAGGAAATAACTCAAATTTCTGTCCTGAGTCAGTATGATATATAATGACTTTCTACCTTCTGATCTGGAACTTTTAAAGACTTCTTGGCCACAAATCCAAGATAGTCAATGCAAGTACATTCTTTATTTGACTATACTGAAAGGATCAAAACACTACACACTATTCATCCAACCTTCACTGGAAATTTCTGATGTCAAAAGATTATTCACTAACTTCAAAGGGGTTTGTGATTGGTTTGTTAGTTGGGTTTTTTTTTCCCTTCTTTGTTTTTCTTTTAAAATATGACCTTAACGTAAGCACTCTGCCTTTTGTATCTTTACTTTTTGTGCCATTCAAGAGTGGTGTCTACATGCCACATTTTTCTCCATGTCTTTCAAGCAGTCATAGGAGACATTGCAAGCTAACAGGTAAAATACAAACTGTGCTATGAGGGATTATCATTCCAATTCAGCATATTATATTAAGTGCTATCATACTGATGACACTCAATTGTGTCTTATTGACTGTTCTGAGAGATAAGTAACAGCCAGAGACAAACAGCATCTGTGATGCTACCTCACACAATCAGAAGCATATTCTGGCCATGGAGACAGACAAATTCTTGCTTATTCCTATGTTAAAAGCATAAACAGGACACAGAGCCACGGATGCTACAACATTTTGTGTACAATAAAACTGCAGTGAGGCAACAAGCATAGAAATACACAGAGAAATAATATGTATGTAGAGTACATGAAAAAGATGAAACATTTTAAAATAGGATAGACAGGAACCTTTGAGGGAATATATGTTAAAGAATTATTTTGAGCAACTCAAACTCATTGCTGTTTGGTCACGAACACTCTATACAGGCGTTTTATTATATAAAAATTAGTTTCTAGCACATGTCCCTGTATCATAATTTTTTTTTGCCTAGCCTTCAGTACTTCAGCCCTAACACTACCCCTATTATCACCCTCTACATCACACTTGGCTGTCTTGCAGTCAATGCTTGGATCCCTTACCTAGGTCAGAAGCTATGCTGGGTTTAGCATTCCTCTTTCCCCTTAGGTCATAAGTATTTTTTAAAAATAGGTTTATTATAAAACTACTGGATACATAAAACTACAGCTTCCAAATATTTTGACAGACACATGGTATGACTTGTCCCTGCTACTTGATCCCATCTCTAC
>VZTM01020368.1:10009-63507 GCA_013400555.1 Jacana jacana
TGCCCAGTTACATAGTATTTTTATTACAAGGCACAAAGAACTTCAAATAATCTTGACGTGTACTTTGCAAATAGCTGGGAAGTAATATACTTCAACACCAGCTTTTCATTGTTTCATGTATTTCTTGGTATTTGTATTATAAAACAAAAGGTGAGACACAGATGTGCGTACCAACACCTTATCACCAGAAAACAGTTACTTACAGCTCCTTCTTGATCAACATCAGCTCCCATTTGCAGTAAGTACCTCACACACTCCAAATGACCTTTCCTCGCCGCCCAAACCAGCGGGGTGGTTCCATACTGAAAAAACATTCATAACATTTTTATCATATTGCTCTCTGTATTTAGCATCCCCTACAACCTAGTGTTCATCCCATACTTTATTGCTTTCGTTTCTACAAAGATACAGTTTGATCTCGTGAATTAACACAAGCATTTCAAAAGCCATTTAAACTTTTTTGTTGTAGAAGACAGCTGTAAGAATAATTTTTCTAGGCAACCTCAGATAGCAAGGTTTCCTGCAGCTAAGAAAACAGAAACATGCTCCACATTTATAACCATCTTCAGTGTATTACGGACGTGCCTCTTGCAAGTATGACTTACTCTAGGACACTAATGCTAAACTCATGGGTGAAATGTAACAGTAGGCGTTTTTCCAATCAAAAACTCAGACTTTTTGTTTAAAAAATACTTTTAGAAGAAATTTCTCAAGCATTAAAGACATTATGTATAACATAAATATGACTTACTTTGTCAGAGCAGTTGACTTTAGCTCCATATTGCAGTAAGAGATGCACTATATCTGAGTGGCCCCGTCCTGCTGCCCAAATAATTGGATAAACACTGTATTGCTTAGAATTAAAAAAAAAAAATAAAAGGAATTAAATTCATAATCTTAATTATTTTTCTTGAACAATATAGACCACAATGCTCCAAGAGATGATAAATCCCCAGAAGGAATATACAGAAATAAATCTAGCTACATAGCAATAACTGTTGCCCAGCACATTGTCTAGATGATGTCTAGGAAGGTGTCTACTCTTCTGAGTCCATTCTGGATGGTAACTCCTTAAACAAGATTTAAAAATTCACACCCTTATCTTAATATAAACATTTGTCAAGTAAAGAGAGAAGCAACCAACAGCTGTGCAATATCCCTAAGTATCCAGGACTGCAGATCAGTCAGGTCAGATGCGTGCAGAAGCTGCATCTGCAAACCAGATGAAATCCACAACCAGAAAGTCACAGCAGAGTGCCGACAGTATAAACAAATTGTTCATTTCAGTTTCAACAAGCCTATACTTTTAGAGAAAATGCTTCTAAAATAAAACACAAGAAATCTCAGTATTTTATTTTAATTCTCTCACACAGGTATGGTATGTATTTTTATAATCTAGTCCCTTTGGTAACTATTCTGAAACTACTAAAACAAGTTGTTGTTTCTAAATTGCACATATCAGTTACTCCATTAACTTACTTATACAGAAACAGAAAAATAACAACAGTTATACAAGTAGCATTAGATACACTAGTTATCTTTTCTATTATTTCCTCTCCTGCTAATTTCAATCTCATTAAATACTACATATTCAATTGTCTTAATTAAAACCATTTAAATTAATTAAAAACAGTGGCTGTCATGCCGACTTTTAAAGCAATCCCATTATTAATAAAGCACAGTGATTAACAGTATGTTGCACAAAGAGCAAAATATTTAATGAAGATAATAAGAGGAATGTACAGTTCAGGCCTTTAATGATTTGGGAGGAAGGCACATTTAAGACTGTAACTTACCATTCCTGTGATGTTTGGATTTGCTCCTTTCTCAAGCAGCAGTCTGGCTACTTCAGTACGGCCTTTATACGATGCCCACATCAGGGCAGTCCATCCCCCCTGGCAAACACAATTCAAATAAAGAGTATTTTTTAGTTTTCACAGGTAGAAACATCATTGGTGAGTTTTATTTAATTTTGTATTTGTCCTAAGACTATTTTGCAAGTCCAAAATAGAACAAGGACTGACCACACAACCCTTTTACAGCACTGAGTACATAATTGAAGAATAAAAGATCTTTGGCTTGTTTTACAGCACAGGAGATATCCAACTCCCCAAACTGTTAATATTACTAAAAAAATGGAAACTACTGTATTTTTACACTAGGACAACACTTACCAAATCCCTATGCTCCAAACTAACATTATAATTGAGTAGCTCTGCTACAATAGCTGCGTGTCCTTCTTTAGCTGCTGAAATAAGAGCTGTCCAGTTATCCTAGAAAAAAGAAAAAGCATTTTTAAGTGATATTCAATATTCACTCTCCACTCCTCAGCTCACTACAGGTTAACTGAAAAATTTTATGAAGCAACACCTACAAAGGCCTAGAGAATGAGCTCATTGGGAACTGCTAGGTGAGTATGAGATGGCAACCAAAAGCACAGAAAATGCTGGTGGTCTGTCTCCACATACAGTTAATACACAGGGGAATTTGGACCACAGCTGCTTAGATTTATGATCACTTCAGGACATACACTTCTTTTTGCATTACACTTACCTTCCATCCACTGTTCAAACCATGTCCAGACGTGGACTACTTACTGTTTTATGCACTATACACATATAAATACAGCAACAGTTTGTACTATAGATGTTCTTCAGATAAGTATAGAAACTATAACATTTACAGCAGATGGAAAAAAGTTTTCAAAAAGGGAGACATTTGAGAGGTTTTTTTTATTTTATTTTTAAAAAGACAGGGTTCATGCCAGATCTTTCCTGGAAATCTACACTGCTACAATTAAAATAAGCGCAGAGTTAAAAAACCACAAGAACAACCTTTGTCACTCTCCATTGGAATACACAGACCTTTCAAAACTCTGTCCTATTTCTGGGCATCTTTCACCTAAAGTCAACCCCTTTTGCAAAGGTAGGAAGACAATACATAAATGTGAAGCCCTTCTCTGTCACTGTTACAGCTTTCACCTGAAGTAATCCTTTAACCCAAATTCGCCCTCAATATTTATTGAAAAAGCCCAAGATCGAGAAAAAAACAAAAGCCAAACCAACATTCCACAATGTCACCGTTACCCATCTTGGATGCTGTATTTCTCTATTCTGCCCATCTCTTTATGTCAACTACTGACAATCTTATTATTACAGCTTCCCTGTATGAATTTCCCAGAAGAAACAGCAGCAGCACTCAGCAGAGATCCTCAGAGAACACCTGAAATATACCTATTCTTTACAAGGAATCTTAGCAGAGGAATACAGAGCCAAGTAATTTTGGATAAAATTTCTTATAGATATCATCATTTCCCACCTTTTTTTCCCCCTCTACACTCACCTAAATACCTATTTTTGCCTACCTCTTGAAATTTCCTCTTCTACTGTTAAGTATCATATAAAGCATTAATACTTACTGCATCTTCCAAGTTGCAATTAGCTCCCTTCTTGAGAAGCTCCTGGACAATTTCTAAATTGCCTTGCTCAGCAGCCAACATGAGGGGGGTCTGGCCATTCTGAAATCAAAATGGTAAGAAAGTGTAGCATAAGAGATAAAAATACCCAAACCAACCAAACAGAAGTTTCAGCTATTAAAGATGGTACCAAATGAAAAGTTACATTATTAAATATCTATCTTTCTGAATGATTCTGCTGCAGACATGCCTAATGTAGCCTGTTAGGTTTTTACATCTTGAAGTAACACAGCCATGCTATTTATAAATTAATCAACAAATCAATCTAGCCCTGGAACCACAATGGCCTTTACAACATGCACACTGATTCAAGGGAGCAGCAAGATTTCTTGCTGAAGGGCTTGGAAAAAATAGACAAGTTTTATACCACACTTCGATCTGACAGCATCACACACATAGACAGCATTCCTGCCCTGTGCACCACAGGTTCTTAACAGGCAGCCTCATCTCAGGGAAGATGAAAGACAGAAAAGCTGGGTTATTTGCCTTCAAAGATGTTTCAGAAGCCAGCTACAACCTGCCACCCCTCCATCAGCCTAATTTTGTGTCAGCAAATGTCTCTTCAGAGCTTCACAAACAGAAGAAAACTCTCAGATACAACTGCTCTGCACGAGGAAAAGTAGAATTTACTAAATTTGACAGTATTTTATTTTCATTTCAACAAGTGTAATAAACAAAGAGAATTTTTCCTGACCTCTCTTCTGTCTTTTCTCTGTATTATGCAGACTTAAGACAATCTGAGTTTTTATAAAAAATGCAAAAGCTACATTTTAGGAGTTACATACCACCAATTTCCCTGAAAAGAATAAAAATCAAAGCAGAATCAGAATATGGTAAGATCACTAATTTTTATTAGTAAAATAGGTAACAGTAAGATTAATAAACATGTTATGTCTTTATTAATTTATAATGTACAATTTAGTAGTTAAAATAATATTATAATATAATAAAAACATAAATAACAAATTATTAAAAATAAAATTATTATTATAATAATAAATATTTTAAAATATGCTGAGTTCTTTCTGTTCCTCATGTTAAAAAATAAAAAATAAAATTAAAATTAAAATCCCAGATATGCACTGATTATTTCCAAAGAGCTTTCTGGTTCTTCAGCTACTCCCTACCTAGTCTTCACAGAACCTTTCCCATGACATTATGGACAGATAACCAACAGTATTATTACTTGTGACAGGATATAACTTAATATGGAACAGCACAATTTTTTTACAGGACAAAATTATGTCCTTGTATAAATCCATGTTGTTATAACTACACATTTCATACTTTCAAAATGATACCTTTGTTTTTAGATCCTAAAGTATATTTTGTAGTAACAAGTAACACTATTTATGTCTAGTCATAAAAAAACCCAAAAAACATTAAAATGCTCAAGAAATCCA
Organism: Jacana jacana; assembly: GCA_013400555.1. NCBI lineage: Eukaryota > Metazoa > Chordata > Aves > Charadriiformes > Jacanidae > Jacana > Jacana jacana. Next base: position 14,888 of record VZTM01020368.1, read on the forward strand.
GAGGAAGGAAAACACTGTTGTAGAAGAGAACGGGTCTGTTCTGAGAGACAGAACGGGCATAACTTCTGCACTGTAAGATGTGCTCTTCCTATGCAATGAATAGTCTGGAATATGCATGTCAAGTGGATTTGGGGAATCCCACCTGATCAATCTGACTGCCTTCTGCGATGACATCCCAGGCTGGAGGATGAAGAGCCAAGATGTTTATCTCATCTCTAGCCAGGCTTCCAACACCAGCGGCATTAAGATCCACACAGACAGACCCATGAAGTACAAGCCAGATAAATGGACAGTGTGGTAGACTGAAATCCGACTGAACTGCTGGGTTCAGAGGTTTGTGACCACTGGCACAAAGTCCAGATGGAGGCCAGTCAGACCCAGTGCAGTAACAGGGTCGATACTGGGGCCAGTACTGTTTAAGCCCTTTCTTAAGGACACAGTGCACTCTCAGCAACTTGGCAGACAGTATGAAGCTGGGAGGAGTGGCTGATGCACCAGATGCTTGTGCAGCCACCTAGAGGGACCCCGACAGGCTGGAGAAATGGGTGGATAGGAACTTCATTGAACTGGGTGTAGGTGTTCATAGTTCTGTATCAGGGGAGCTGCCCAGGGTGTCTGTGAACAGAGCCTGACACAGCAAATTCCAGCCAGCTCCAACAAAACCACCTCAGGACACAGGACTAAGCAATCTCCAGAGGACCCTTCCAAGCTGTTCTTTAGCAGTACACATGAAAACCCCTGCTTTAGCATCAGCATCCCTATTATCTCCTTCTGAATAGTTAATATTGGTATCATTGGGATCATCTTCCACAGGTGCACAACACAAATGGGTAACAAACTGAACTGATCTGTGGGTAAGAGGAGGTTGTGATTAGGAAAATGATCCCCTCCAGTAAGAAGTGTCATCGAGTTGTAGAGTGCCTAGACAGATGTAAAACTTCTATTATATAGAAAAGATCCTTCCCATTTTTTTCAGGAGATTCTCAAACAAAGCTTCAGTTATTTAGCAGATTACAAAGACTTCACCAACAAAGAAACAAAAGATAATTACTGTGCCTGTGGCATTCAGATTAACTCTAAAAAGTTCTCCAAGAGCCTAGACATACCACAACAATTAAGTGCTCATATTTTTCACAAGCACATCAAGTACTGGTCGAGTGGGAGGTGTCTCTGCCCATGGCAGGGGGTTTGAAACTCAATGATCTTTCAGGTTCCTTCCAGCTCTAACCATCTAGGATTCTGTATCTGTACATCACAGCTAAGTCTAAGTATTGGAATATCCAAACTATAAAGGGGCACACCTCTGTCTTTTTAAGGACATCATTCAGTGGTGGTATCTTACAGATTAGCTCTCTTGCACTCCATGAGAGAACAAAAGTTTCTAAACTGAAGATACAGAAAGTACTTCAGTATCAAAGAACAGAAGGAAAGGCACAAAAGAAACTGCAGGTTTTAGGATCAAAGTGTATCACATTTACCATTTACCATTAGCTGTTAAATAATCACGGTTTCTGGGATTAGAGAGAGAACGCACATTGGGGAAAGAACACGCAGGGAAGAGGCAGAGAGACTGAGACTTGCTTCATTTAACTGAAACTCCTGATGCTACTCCAACAAAACCATCTGTACAGAAACCCACTAGAACATCCCAGCTTTTCCGGCAACTGATCACAGTCAAGATATAAAGGGTGGGTAACCATGTGGGTGATCCCACCATTGGGCAAGACACTGTAGCCTGGGAGGTCCTGGCACTAGCAAACTGTGGCTTGCCAGCAATCTTTTAGACATACTCTGCTGGCACTGACATTCCCATTTTAGTATTTTGTTTTTACCCAAGAAGAAGAGATGTCTTGGCAGGTCCAAAGCTGGAAACAAAATTGAGCTCAATGCCACTGAATTCCAATGTAGAGCTAACACTTAAACAAAACTCCTATTATTGATAAACAGCCTGACCCCATCACGGGTTTAAAAATGACACAAACTGCACGTGCCTCTGGAAATCACCTTCTCCAATACAATGTATTAGAAGACTGAAAAAATTAGGCATCAGGGAAGTGTTGTCTACAAAAAAGCCTATTACTGAAACCCAGGAATGCACTTAGTCTCACCAAGAAGAGAGGAAAGAATTAGAGAAGGTGAAGGCAGTGACACCGGTGATAAAGTTAACACCGGCTATTTGTCTGATTACGACCATGCTGTTGAGAGCAATTACCAGCAGAGGGAACAGATGATTCCTCTTCTCAGCTACACTGCACACCAGGTGCTGAGGTCCGTGTGTATGCTTGGAAACTTAAAAATTCTCCCATCTCAAGTACATGTGTGTACAGACAGCATGAAATGATTGTGCTGACATGGGAAGAAAACTGTTTTAACTGAAACCAGATCTAATAACTACAGTAAGGCTAAATTCTGTACACTGTTTTCACATTTGCATGATATTGTCTGGTTTTGAGTAACATATGTGTCCCCCCCCCTTTTTTTTTTTTTTTAATGTTCTTTCTATCTTACACAGGTTTAAAAAATAATGCAACAGAACACATATTTTCTAAGACTTGCTCTAAAAAAATAATTTTAAAAAAGTAACTGTAAAGGCAGCCTTCCACATACTACAAGGTAAAAAACTGCTGGGACTGTCAGATTCAACAGGTAATGGTCAACTGCTCAAAGTAACTGGTGCCCAGTTGAGATGGTTTGACTCAGGGCTAACATCTCAGTATCTTCATCAACACCCAGAACCACAAAACAGAATGTGCCCTCAGCAAGCTGACAGACTGCTCCAAGCTAGGGAGAGTGCTCTGTACACCAGAGGACACGTCTGCCGTTTAGAGGGAATCCAATAGGCTGGAGAAACGGGCTGACAACCCCACTGTGTTTCAACACAGGCAAACGCGGAGACTGGAACTGACCAACCCCCTGCAACAGTACTGGTCAGGGCCGGCCTGCCTGCCTGTGGAGCCACACTGCAGAAAAGGGCACAGGGTTCTGATGGACAAAGAGGGCTGAGAGTCAGCAGTGCACCCCTGCCACAATGAAAGCAAATCAAACACTGGGCTGCATTAGCAGGAATACAGCTAGCTCTGCTCAACACTGGTGAGGCTGAATCCAGAACACAGTGCCCCATTTTTGGCTCCCAATAAAGAGACTCTCAGCAACAAACAGCAGAGTCCAGCAATGGGGTCACTCAGATGGTTATGAGACTGGAGCATAAGACACGCAAACAGGAAACAAGAGCTGGATTTGTTCAGCCCGGAAACGACTAAGAGGAGCATCAACATCAGCCTTGCACTATCTAGAAGGAAGGGGAATCTTAAAAGTCAAAGGAATGGTTAAGTACTGGAGCATTGCCCCAAGAGGCTGCAGGATGTCCATCTTTGAATACTTTCAGATTTTGCTTGGGTAAGTCCCTGAGCAACATGATGTAACTCTGAAGTCAGCTTTGCAATTAGGAGAAGGTTGAACCCAATGACCTCCACAGGTCCCTTCTATCCTGGATTTTTCTATGAATCTGATTCTCTGAAAAGGCTATGTGAGTCAACAAGGTGCCAGTCCTACAACACTGTTTAGGAAATCCGAACTAAAAATCCAAGAAAAACTGATGACATAAGCTGTATGTTCAGATGAAAGAAAAGTCCATACACTTACAAACCAGAAAATCCACTACAGAAACTGAAATGAGTCAAATCATCTAAGCTTATTTGTAAAATACACAGAAGACATAACAATGCATCAAGATAACCTGAATTTTAAACATCACACAAAACAATGCCAACCGTCACTAGCAACAAACATTTGTATGAATCAAACCTCCCAAGAAACTCTCAGGAATCTTCAGAGCAGTATAATAAAACCACAGCAGTTACTTGCTTAAATTGCTGGTGGTGATATGCTCAAATCAGACTAAATTAGATGACAAAACAGCAATTAACAATCACCACACTATCCCAGGATGCCAAATAATCCACATTCCAACTCCCCACTGTGTATCGAGACTTCCTGTGTAGAAGTCATTTAAGACTAGTAAAGTATTAAATACTGGTAAAGTCATTTAATACTCTGTTATATCTAGACTTACCTTGTTGATACATATATTTTCATGCAGAAGAGCATCTGCTCAGAGTAAATTGTAATAAATGCTACTACATGGGTCATATAACAAAGGTTCGCTTGGCTGGAAACCAGGATGTGGGGGAAGAGTTGTTATCATCCCAGGTTTCACTCCAAAATGGACAGGGCAAGAATGCTCATGGACCTGGATCTTCAAACCAAGAAACAATTCCCAATCACAGAAATACAGGTACAATCTCCATCCACAAAGTAAGAATGGAGCTGCATTTTCCAGCTCAGAACACTCAGAAAACAAATATAGTGAAAGATGCTGTTGTCATGACAGAGACTGAATACTTTGTGTCCAGTCGGGGCAAAGGTAAAGCAATCAGCTGAAAATAAAACTGAAACGTATTAAATAACCACTGTGATCTCAGGAATTCTTTGCTCAGTAAATAAGTTGCAATATGGAACTGACCTTTGAAAAAGAAAATCATCTTACCTCATTTCTCTCATCTACATCCCTACATTTCTCAAGCAGCGCTTTCAGAGCAGGAACATTTCCTTCTTCTACGTAGGTCAACAGACTCTGACTCATCAGGCTTGCCATCTTCACACAGTATTTAAAATGCTTCTACAATAAAACTTATCTGTATTTCAGGAAAGGAGATAAAAAAGAAAAGTGTAAGTAAAGAGAGAGTTATGTCTGACATTAGACAGTATGAGTTGTCCATGCCAGTAAGGTATTGGTTCGGTACAACTATCCTCCTCAACATAGCTCTGCGGAGACACGTGCATTGAAATGCCCTACACTTGAATGAAACATCAATTGCTAAATCTTTCTAGTTCTTGGAGAATTACAGAAATTATTCTAATTTCTAGTTATTTTCTAAATATGTGCTTTGAATGGAATGTACAGTAGTCTTGCATAAATTTTGCTGCCTGTGTAACATATTTTATATATGTTAGTTATTTACAATACAACCCTTATCCTTTACGTACATCAGCAGAACGAGGAGACTATTCAGCATTATGAAACACAATGATAACATCTAAATTGCAGCCATATGGAACTCTGAGAAACCCCATTCACTAACTCAGCTATCATCAACTTCATCCAGACACGTTTGCATGCGATGGCACGTTGTTAACTTGCTACTCAAAGCTAACATAGCTTCTGATGAAATAGACTGAAATATAACAAGGGCAAGTGTAGAATCTTGCATCTGGGCAAGAAAAACTCCAGGTACTGGTATAAGTTGGGAATTGACTTGTTGGAGAGCAGCGTAGGGAAAAGAGATCTGGGGTCCTGGTGGACAGCAGGATGACCATGAGCCAGCACTGTGCCCTCATGGCCAAGAAGGCCAATGGCATCCTGGGGTGAATTAGAAGGGGGGTGGTTAGTAGGTTGAGAGAGGTTCTCCTCCCCCTCTACTCTGCCTTGGTAAAACCATATCTGGAATATTGTGTCCAGTTGTGGGCCCCTCAGTTCAAGAAGGACAGGGAACTGCTTGAGAGAGTCCAGGGCAGGGCTACCAAGATGACTAAGGGAGTGGAGCATCTCCCAGACGAGGAAAGGCTGAGGGAGTTGGGTCTCTCTAGCTTGGAGAAGAGGAGACTGAGGGGGGACCTCATTAATGTTTATAAATCTGTAAAGGGTGAGTGTCAGGAGGATGGAGCCAGGCTCTTCTCAGTGACATCCAATGATAAGACAAGGGGCAATGGGTGCAAGCTGGAACATTGGACGTTCCACTTAAATATGAGAAAAGACTTTATGGTGAGGGTGAGGGAACACTGGCAGGGGCTGCCCAGGGAGGTTGTGGAGTCTCCTTCTCTGGAGACATTCAAAACCCGCCTGGACGCGTTCCTGAGTGATCCGATCTAGATGTTCCTGCTCCGGCAGGGGGATTGGACTGGATGATCTTTCAAGGTCCTTTCCAATCCCTGATATCCTGTGATTCTGAGTTGACTGATTATATGTTTTTAACCTCTAATTTGTAAGACAGGAAAGGTTTTTCTTGGTTAAGTCAAACCATTAAGAACCATTAAAGACTTCCCAAAAAGGTGTTAGCTAGTACCAGTAGAATTACTGCAGCAATATGGCTCCAGAAGCTGAACTATTCATTTCACCTAATTTAAGTTTCCCCAGACACAGAACATGTTGTGGGGATAGACACAAGAACCACCCACCCCACACCACCTTGAGCAGATAATGATGCTCTCTTTCTGGATTTTTCTTGCATGACACTAGTGTAAAGGCAGAGGGAAAACTCCAGTTTGGTGTTAGCTAAAGCCTACTGGTTAGGCTATTCTCTAGCAGGCTGAAGCCAAAGACTAGTAGCTTTCCTAACCAAATGTTTTAACTTTTATTCTCTCCAGAATTTTTCTGGACTCCCAACTGAAGTGAAACATTAGCCAAAAATAGATGAAAGGAAGCCAGCAGGAACTTCATTATGCACAGAAGTTAGTTTTGATTAAGAGATTTTAATCAATCTAGCTCTGCTTTATAAATTGTTTGCACAGACTGTAATGCTATCACACCACCCCTTCCTCTAGCAAATAAATATATAGAGAAAAACAAACCATTGTCAGGATATATTGGATACAACCTGAGCTCACTGACAGCACCACAGCCATCAGAGGACTCAGGTATAGAAATAATTTGTTCATAAAAGTACCAGCAGAAAAGCCAACACACCCAGTTCAGGTAAGATGACAGCAGCTGTGGGTACAAGAATTTTAGGCACACATGAACATCTAGTGACAAAAGAAATTATACACTATGTATATTTTAGGTATGTAAACAGAAGAACACAAGAGGGAGGAGAGAGGAAAAAGGGCTGACTCCCACTGTTAAATTTGAGCTTAAAATTCAGTTTGCAGTTTAAGAGACAAATTCCAAAGACGACTTAGACATCTCCATTCTCCAAAAGTCCACATACCATGTAAAAATACACAAATCAAATGGTATCAGACATTGTTTAAACCCCAAATCTAAGTCAGGTTGAGGGGATGGAAATCTGACACACAAAGCCCAGCAACAGTTTTATAAGGCACTGCACAAATAGCCAGCCTCTCCCACAAGAAAATTATAAATAAACTAAGAACACACAAAAGGTTCGTCACATTTACCGTACAGCTAGAGTACCATCACGCAAAGGCGGGTGAGCAGTACAACAGTGGTATCATGTAATTGGCTTTATTTTTTTCAGTAGAAAGAAGAGCTAATTGAAAGTTTGCAAACTTAAAAAAACATAAACCACACCAAAAAAGAAAGGCTGAAAAGCAACAGTGATTGTAGTGACTCAGTGCCCACACATAGGCTCCTACTGCCATTGCAGATATAAAAATACCAGAAAAGTCAACATCTTGCCTGGCATCCAGTTACCAGTCCGCAACAGTCTGCTTCCCTTACGGCCTGCACCAGTACCTTACAGCCCTATGCAGATGTCTCCAATATTTTCCAGCATTAGGCATTCAGATGCCTTCTTGTGACATTACATAGACACAGGAAGGCACTTGAATTCCTCTTGTAATTGCTTACATATTTTGATGGAAATTCATGACACGTCACTGTGCTAGCTCCACTACCATCACCGACACTTTCCAGTTTCCCTGTGCAGTGTCCCAGCTTCTCTCCCCTAGCTGCACTTTAAATCCCTGTGCTATTTACCATAACAAATAGAAATTGAAAACTATATTAAAAATCATCAGCAAACCATGACCACGATGTCTCACCAAGTAAATTACACTCTGTAGTTACTATCAGAATTTTGCCAATTAATTCTTAGCTTGGAAAAAAGTACTCAGCGTTTCTCCACAAAGTAAGATTCCTTCCTTGATGTTCCCTACTGCTATACTTCAAAAAGGTGAAGACAGCCCTGCTGCAGTATAGATAAGTATCCAGCTTCAGAAACTATTCCTTGAACTCCAGTTATCCAGGCAGCACACTTTCTGCCTCAATGTAGATCTGCATCCTTAAAGGCAACTTAAACCTCTGACTAAGAGAAAAATAAATCTAGTGCTGCATTTACAAACCCCACGTTAATATAACTCTTAAAAATATAAAAGCTTTGTAAGGGTGAACCATTACCATTTACATTAATATTCTTTGTCACCTACACTTCACTGTCACATAACATCCCTATCTAAGAATTAGTATGTCTGTTTTATAAAAACCAAACCCAACAAAATAAAATATTATAATTATTAATTTTATATGCTCGTGCTTTTCATTTGCCACTTCTCACACAAGCTTCTTGGAGCATCCCAAAGATTAATGTAACTGGAGGGCTTTAGGAAAAAGCCCTGTTTAGGTGGTCAGTAACAGAAATTTCTGTTTAAAATGCAACCTGAATTCACCAGGTTAATCTAATGTTACTATTGTCATCCTTAAATACCCAGCAAAATAAAGACCAAGGGAAAAGAAAAGAAACAAAAAGGTAAAAAAAATCCCAAACAAAAAATGAAAACAAAATGAACCCACCATCCTGCCAACAAATATATGTAAAAAAGGCTGGTGTTAAGATTTTTGGAAGCTTTATTTCCCCTCCTGTCCCCAAGAACAGTAAAGATGCCTGAAATTAGGCTGAAGTCCATTCATTATAGTTTCACTCATGACAGGAATTCAATATAAATTGAGCACCGTCACAGTCCACCTTTTTGTTAAATAAGATTTATGCTATTATGAAAATTAAGCACTGTACTCAAAGTCCATATGGCTGCTGGACACTAAAGTGTCATTTCTTCCAATGCTTAAGATTGCTTTTGAATTATCATAAAAGCTTTGAAGTAAGACTCTGAGGTACAATCTCTACAAGGGAAGTAACTTAATTCTGTCCCCCCCCAGTGGAAAAAGCTCCTGCAACATGTATTCAGATGCTTTTTACAACCAACAACCCGGGAACAAAAAAAAAACAAAACAAAACAAAACAAAACAAAACAAAAAAAAACACACACAAAAAAAAAACCCCAAACCAATAGCTTATCATTTACAACAATAAAGGATGAGAACTTAATCCCTGCCAAATTTCATAAATCTAGCACAAAACCAGTAGTACTATTCAAGAGCATCCAGTACATACACAGTCCTTAATTGCTCCATTAACAATATTTACTCTGTTCTTTGACACAGCAGAAGTATTTTCACAATCTATTACAAGCCCTCCAATTAAAACCAGGAGCCCATTTGGAAATTGATCCCCTTTCCAATCAGAATTAATGCTGTTATTTTTGTCCTCCCCAATTCCCTGTCCACAAAGCAGCTCTTCATTCACAATCCAAATTTCCAAACTTGGAAATCTCACAATGCCCTCAGGCAGCGAATCCTGGTATTTTATAAAACTAAGAATAGAACAAGAACTATAAAAAGTTATATATAAGAGCACAAATGCTTGGGTGAAGGTGATGTTTGCACAAGAATTAACCTGTTTTTGTAAGGCTCTCGCATTCTGAGCTGAAGCAGACATTATCACTGCTTTGGAAAGACTGCAAAAATTTGCTGATTTACAAAATCCCGGTATCAATGCTGACTGCAGAGGTGCTGATAACTCAAATCTGCAGATATTTAATGTACTCTCAGAATCCAGTTTCTAACTACATAAAAAAAAAATGTTACTGTATGCTTAGTTTTCCAAATACCACCATCATTTTCATAGCTCTCCTCCGTACTTCTTGTGTAAGCTATGATCATTTATGAATAAATAACAAAACTGGTGAACAGCACTAGCATTAGCGAGACCTTCTTTCCTTGTTTTGTTTTCAATAGGTAAAGTTCGTAGTGACTTACATTAAATTTATACTTTTCACCATACAATGAAAAAAACTCTGCTGCCCTCTTTTTAAGATGTTTCTTTTTATTTCCAGATCCAAAAGCTACCTTCCCAACGTGGAATATTGTGGCAGATCTTTCAGTTAACTGTAAAAGGAAAGAGTTACAGTGCTGATGAAATCTGTGCATGTACCCATAAGACAGGGACACATGCAGTATTTTGCCCTCAAGAACTGGCAATGTCATCTTTCCAAATTATGATTTAAACAAGTGTAAAATACAGAAAAATTGTACGTAGGAAATTTATTAATAAGTCAGTTTCATGTTATCACACATTTTTATAGTTTATGGTGGCATAAAAAATGAAAAACATGTTGGAACATCACCTTGACTCGTGTTGCAGATATCTTGGTAACACAAGCATTACCCATCCTTTATGACACCTTACTGTAATCACTTGCTACATGGACATATTTCATAAACATTAAGAGATCGCAAGTCAGAAGTTACATAAAGCAGTAAATATTTTTAACTTATCTTTCCATAGGGACTGAGTCAGCTGAGTCATTCTGTCTAAAGAATAAATTTTCAACAGCTGAAATAAGCCTCTAATATATTAATTTCTAGTATTGAGAGGTGGAAAGAAATAACAGATCTAAATTTCCATAACTAGTCTACACCCACATCTTTTCTCCACTGTCTGAAGTTCCAGTATGACTAATGACCTTATGCTGATTTTCAGCTTTTCCTTAGTTATCTGGGAACATTCATTCTATTTTTCTTAACCACAATCATGTTGTCCAGGCAAGGAATATTTTAATAGATTATCTTATTTTTTTGTTACTGCATATCAAAGAATAAATACTGTAATTAGAAAATATTAACAGGCACAAAAAGATAACTAGAGACACAGACATTCTCATTTTGAAACCCATAACCAATAGAACTAAAAAGACTTTGCACAAAATGAGGTCCCTATAGTTGTAACCATTACTGGAGTGCACAGTGAGAAATACAGGAAACTAGAGACACACAGGTGATTCTTTTCCACCTTTGGTACTCAATGCAATGGCCTTTCCAAATACTGTGGTGGTGATGGATCTTTTTTATTTAAAAAAAAAAAAAAAAAAAAAACAACAATTGAGACTGGGGATATATCCAAAAGACTGGAAAGATGCAAAACCATATTTAAACAAGAAGTCACTATTGCCATCTAATAGCAACTATCAGATATGTCCATGTTCTATTCTGGCTAAAAGGATCAGTGAAAAGAAAGGGTTTGTGAAGCACCTGATAGCAGAATTTAAACCTTAACAAAGGAACTACTTTATGTTTAAGACAGAATTTAGTCTTTGAACACTCAGGTATTGCTAAGAATATCTGAATTCTAAGAAAAAAATTCAATTCCTGTATAAAGCACAAAACGTTTGTACAAAACACTATTAACCACACAGGCTTTAAACACTTTATGTAAAAGAAAGGAAACAGCAACAGGTATCAATGTTAAGTTTAAAAAAAAAAAAATAACAACCAATATAAATCAATGCTGTCAAAACCCATATAAAACAAAGAAGTGCAACAAGGAAGTCTACAATATCACCTCACAGTCTCACAAAGCCAACATATTTCTCTGTAACATAAAATCAAATATTTGTAAGTCACAGACACAAGTTCTATGACAAAAATCTAAATTTTAGAGTATTTTCTAATCAGCTGTATGACAGAGGTGTTTCTGTCCAAAAAGGTATTTTAAAAAATACAGGCACATTTCATACCCTACGGTCACACAGGATTTCAAGTAGATCTGAACTTCTTTGTAACAAAGCTACTTTAAGTAGCCACCATTGAAGAACAAAGAATAAATGTCTATCCAATAAACAAATATGTGGGTTTTCTTCCACATTCTGATCTAATAAACTCCCCTCCTTTTTATCTTACCCTTTCTTTGCTATTTGACAGGGCATGGTGGTGTCAGGGAGTTAATCCCAGGATTCAAACACTTTTCCAGAGAAAGTTCTATTATCGTATTATTCCCCTGATCAACCCTTTTTCAGAAGTTAGGGATAGGGAATCACTTTTTCCCAACCATTTTTAAAGCCTATATGAGAGGCGGCAGAGCCACCTCCCTAACTGATTTTGCTACTCGACTTCTTCAGCAGTCCCCAGTGACACGGGCACGAAGTGACACACAAAAGGTGCCACACGAAGATCAGGAGGCACTTTTCCTCTGTGAGGGTGACCCAGCACTGTCACAGGTTGCCCCAGGCAGTCGCGGAGCCTCCATCCTTGGGGACGCACAAAAGCCATCTAGGAGGACCATCCTGGGCAACCAGCTCTGGGTGGCCCTACTGGAGCAGGAGGTCTGGACCAGTTGCCCACAGCAGAGGTCCCTCCCGACTTCAACCGTTCTGCGATTCTTTACCTTGGAAATCAGCCGCCAGATCCTGCTGACAGGTCGAACTCACATCTATCTCTCCGAGATAACAAAAGGAGAGAAAAAAACGGTACAGGAGGCCTTCGCCCACCCCCGGCAGCGGAGCTGACAGCGACACCCGGTCGTGGCGACACCCCAGGGCCCTGTTTACGCCCTGGAAGATGTCCCTGCCGCCCACCCATGGGCCCTCTCCGCCCCTCGCACAGGGTGCTCTCGGAGCCCCAGGGCGGAGCGGCCCGGCCGCCGCCGTCGCTCCCGGCCNCTTTCCCCGTCCTTCCTCGCTCGGCCCGCGCTGTTCCCCGCTCCCCACTTGCCTGTCGGCACTCACCTCTCAGCCGGCGGGACTCAGCCCCTGCGGGCGGCTCCCCAGGCCCAGCCGGAGACCGACAAGGAGACAGCGAGGCCGAGCGCTCCTCACCTTCCCCCGGTAACGGCCGCCATCTTACCTCCCTCTGCCCGGCCCCCCCCTCCCCGTTCCCCGGGGCTGGTCACGTGGGCGGGGTGCGGTACCGCCCGGCGCCCTGAGGGAGGGCGGCCGCTGCCCGCCTGCTTGTCAGGGCCGGTCGGTGGAGCCTCCCCTCCAACATCCCCGCGGGGCTGCTGCGCTAGTAGCCGTGTGTAAGCAGCTAATTACGGGGGACCCAGGAAAACCGTGCCCGGGAGGTCTGGCGGCAGTGAGTCACCCCGCGGTAACGGCGAGAGGAGGTGCTGGGGAGGCTGAGGTGCTCGGCGGCCCTCAGAGGCGGCACCGCTGTGCGGCCTGGCTGAAGCGCAGTCACCGCCTCGGGCTGCCTCGCGAAAGAAAAGTGTTTGTTAACAGTTGCCATCTGATAGATAAAGCCACCGAAAGTGGGGCTTTCAGCCTGACAGTGAAGACTGCCACTGGTAAATATGAAAACCATGAAGTATATAATAATTCTCACCTCACCCCACACCTTGGTGTTTACCAGCTTCTCCCAGATGCTTTGCCAGTGGCTTGAACAAAATTTACCTCACAATACATGGCTGTAGGCTTCCCGGGCAGTTTCCAAAGCCTTTACCAATGACCATAAAAAGTCACTTCCATGTCCAGCACAGTCCAAACCCATGATAACAGATGCTTCTTTATGCAGTTCATTTGGACGACTGGATGCGAGATGATCTCTAACGACTACAGGAGTAGCACCTTCCCAAGAGATCATGGGACGCAGCTTAAGTGCGGGATCCAGCAAGGGCTGGAGTACAGCACCCCTGCTCCTGCTCACTGCTCAGGTTACTGTTTCCCAAGGGGCAAAGCCTCAATTTAAAAATCTTTGCAACACCAAAATCTTCCCTCTCTCTACAGGGACCATCACTGTATCTTCTTACAGATAGGTCTGACAATGCTTCCTCTGTACCCCACACTTTATAACCAAAAAGTGTGCTGCATGTGCTTTTGCTCCCTTTTCCAAGTATTTCTCCTATTACCTTAAGAAATTCCTCACACAGATAAACATCTTCCTTAAGTGCACAAAATCTTTTGTTGATACAAGACAAAAGAGCATGCTATGAAAACCAAAAGCTAAGTCCACTCAGATCCTGCACCGAAACACTGATTCAGCTGAACAACTGGGAAAAATTATTGGCATAGAGCACAATCCTATTTTTGCAGTAGAAGTGCAACATGAACAGCTGGAGGATGAATGAATCCCTGCAGCTGCTGCTGAGCTGAAAAGTGCTCGTTCTGTGCTACCTGAATGTAGGCATATGGGCCACTACTGAAGGATGAGTGGTCCTGATGTTTCCAGCATCCATATAAACCTATGTGCATAAGAGAAACTAGTCTGACATGGCTCTATTAATATTAGGATTTTCAATTTTTTCAGAATATTAATTATCAAGCAAGGAATTCAGGTATCCCATCAGGAAATCCCTGGGAAAACACTGCTTTAAGCACGTCTAATACAAGAGTGTTTTGGTTTTTATCCCATGCCCGATATTGTATTTTCTTATAATAGCAGAATGAGTAGAATAAAAGTGTGGAGACTCCTTTTACAGCTAGAGCTTATTAACTTTGGAAATGCAACTAATAACTCCCAGAAAGAATTAACCCTTACGCTCCTGCATATGATCATCCTGGAGAGATCTGCAGGATGAACTGGCAAACCTCGTTGAGGGTACAGGTCTCCAACTCTAATCTAGTAAACCGTTTGAAGACATCCTTCCCCCAGAACAACTTCTGGATTCTATACTGAAACATCCTGCATCTTGTGAGGAAGTTACTCAGATGGAATTAAGTTAATTATAGGCACAGGAAAATATTTGCTGGATTCAGGATATTCTTAATCAGGACTCTTTCCGTGCAGTACCTTAAAAGAGCAGAGTTAAACATTTTTATCATAAGAATAAACAGATTCATCAACAAGTTCTTAGCATCCTGAGGTAGCAACAGAAAACTGTTGTCTTAATCTTAAAATATTTTTTTCAGTAAACACAGTACCAAGTGTTTAGTACATGAAGATACTATCCATACTCCTGACCGACCCTATTGCAAATGCATACTTGAGAAGGCAATTTCCACTGCAGCCTCCAACTTCTGGCTGAAATGACAAACATCGCCAGAGCTTCTAAAATGGCATCTGTGGTGCTTTATGTTGGAAAGGCAAGTATTTTTATCTCCCCCGATACAGCTTCTTAAAAGAGAATTCTCAACACACAAAGCTTAAAAATATCATTAATACAGCAGGGCCTTTCAAGAGCCCAGCACACACATTCCAGTGTTCCTCTACGGTGGCACCATTTGCACAAAGATCTTTGTAAAGCAGAATTAATACCAGATCCAGAAGAAGACTGAAAATTGTTCTATATGAGACAGGAAGTGATGGAAACAGCTCCTGTTAGAAACACATAATATTCCTTCTTTTCTGCAACAATTCAAATGAACATGGTATACAACCTGTAGGGCAAGGTGCCTCAGCCTGCGTCACTGTCACCAGCCAGCAGAAACATTCATAGCAGAGTCCTAGTAGTCAAGTTTCAAAAAGCAAAAGAAATGCATATATGTGGTGCACATTTAGTTCTGCTTCTCTGGAATCATCAATTAAATAAGCAGCTTGTTCAAAACCTGGATTTTGAGTTGTTAGTTACATTGTCTCCAAGCATCAAGCTAAAAACACCCAAGTTGTTGTATTCAGAAACAGTGTACGTGAGGTGACAACACGCTTTAAGATGATATTTTACAGTTGCTCAAGTACCTGTTCCAAGTGAGAGGAGGCTACACTTAGCATTCTATCTACCAGCTCTGCGGGAAAATCATTATATAAATATGTTCCTATAAAAGCTGTAGACAACACATGGGATGAAGCAATTTTGAGATAGAATATTCAAAACAACATAGTGCAAGTGCATGTGTTGTAATGTTTAGTAATCTACACAGTACAGGAGAAACTGCAATGAAGTAATTTTGTTCCTTAGTGCTCATTAAAAACAGACAGACACCAAAGAATTTACAGAAACAAGTTCACTTTTTTTAAACTACAGTTTAATCAGATTTAAAGACACAAATTAGAAAAAAACATTTATAGGCAAGTTAAAAACACCTTTAAAACATAACAGCATGCTGCTTCTGCAGCACTGCTGAGACAAATTAGAAATAAGTAATTATTAAAATATCACAATCACAGTGTAACTAACAGTGGTATTTGAATTTTACCATACACCAACACTTAGTTTATGGATCTGTTGAAAAATAACACTTTTTTAAAAATATATATTTTGGAATAATAAAAATGAAATTCACCGACAATGCATTATATTCTGAACCAGGAAAGGCAAATTTAGGAATACTGTAGCTATCCACTTTTAGGGGTGTCTTCTCACCTTAAACATATGGGTAGTCAGAGGCATAACTACTTCTGCATTGAGGTAAAACTATTCCCTTGAATGTGTAACCAAGGCAGGAAAGAACAAAGTTCCATATTTTAGAATCATAAATTGAATAACTTATTACAACATCTTCAAATAATGCTATATTTACCCATCTTACACTATATTTTCCATTCAATACATCTCGAATGTTCTCTTCTAACACATCTGAGGTCTGGGATTTAAGAGTAACTACCTAATTACTACTGTATCATTTGACACCTTTGTCACAGTAAGACACATCAGCAGATTCTTCATAGAAATAGTCAACACCACTGGACAAAAGAAAAGCACAAAGAGAAGATGTAGAGAGAACTGATAAACACATGGAAAGGCAAAATACGTGTAGGCAAATACTGCTCAACTTATTGTGACAAAAGATTGTTGCACCTTTAGTACGTAGTGTTGCACTATTCTGATTACCTGTCTCTAGGCATCCTGTTCCTCTCTTACTTTGTTTCAGGTAACACTTTCCCAGTTTGGAAGCCTAATCCAACTAGACCACGGACCGCAGTTAGCTGTTGGAATGATATACTGTAGTGAAACCTAAATGAAAATCCAGCTTGGGTTCCCTCAGAGGATGGAAGGAAGGGAGAGGATTGTGCAGACATCTCTTGCCAAGAGGTTTGTTTAGAATCAAGTGTTGGACTGAGTCACAATTAATATCAAAATTTCCTCCAAAAGCGCCCCAGATTCCAGTCATATATCTGAAGTCAAATTTTGCATTCATAGCCTGCAGCACAATGTATCTTGTAAGGGTTGGTTTTGCAACAGAGCAAAAAAAGCCCTTTATTTTCCACTTAAAGTGTAACCAATAGATTCTGTTTTCACTTTAGGAAGCAGAAAGCTTAGTACTCTTGAGAATGGGGCCCAACAAGCCCTAAGCAGAGGTTGCATACAACTGGAGGGCTCAGCATTACTCTCATGAAAATATTGATATGGTGTATTTGAAGTATATTTATGCACACTATATGTAACTACAGTTTGTCAGCTCATAAAGTTTACACAATGCTTATCTGGTTATGTACATGGATTTAGACAATCTAAAAATGTCTAAAACCGAAACCGGGTCTATGTCACGGGACACAGAGCTAATGCACGGAAGAAAATGAAGTGGCTGAATTTACTTTTGCACATTTATATACCTAAAGTGAGAAAAATTATGTTTTAAATATTTAATAGGATGAAAATCATTACAGTTGATTAGGTTTTGTAAAAAAAATACAACAAGCTCACCTCAAAACAAGTTTTTAAGAAATTAGGTACTTTTTTTGTCAATTCACTAGAGTATCTGCTTAGATACTTATCCAGCATCATATTTAAACATTTACCTACTTATGGCCAATTGATTTTTTAATGGCAAATTAAAAAAATACACTCCCAAGCACTCTTCTGAGTATTCCTGGACCTAAATGCATACATAATGGTTAATCCTGTCATGAAATCTTGCGATGAATCAGCACAGAACCAATGTATATTATTTATACATAGAATCTGCATCATATTTAAATCCTTACATTTATTTTGTTTGTTTTTCTAATACTGATCACTTTTCAACATAAATGGCAATATTTCCAAATTTTCATTGAAAACAAAAAACTCTCTAACCTGATCTCAGAATTCAATGAGAATTACGAAGTGAGAGACTTAGGATAAGGGAAATGAAAGCCTAAATTCTTATAACTTGTGCTTTTAAATGTCTTCATCATTCAAGGCCAACTTATAAAGTTGAGCATGTACAAGTTTACATGTAAGCAACAGTGAGACATTTGCAGGCAAATGCAAGGACACACTTGACCCTGTACTTAAACAAATTGTGAACAGTTTGTTTGCAAAGCTTCTGACAGAAAAATCCAGACTGTTAAAATCACTTGTGATATGAATTTGACAGGAGGTGAGGATCTCATAAAGGTCTCCTCTGCATCAGAGGACATTTTACCACTAATCAACACCATCAATAGAGGCACAAGTCCCAGTGTGCATCCTGTCATACAAGCATAGCATCTATATTCACATTGCTTG
The DNA here is from genome assembly GCA_013400555.1 of Jacana jacana. Classification (NCBI taxonomy): domain Eukaryota; kingdom Metazoa; phylum Chordata; class Aves; order Charadriiformes; family Jacanidae; genus Jacana; species Jacana jacana. Next base: position 33,040 of record VZTM01020368.1, read on the forward strand.
TTCCCAGAGGGGAAGCAGAACAAGTTACTGAAGTGTAACATTCTTCAAAAAACTAATACACTGTATGGTAAAACTCATACCACAAGCCAGTGCAGCGCAGGTAATATGCAAAGATCTCTTCATAAGGTTGTCCCGCTAAAGTGTGACTTGTTATCAAGGGCATATGGAAACACATACCAATACTTTTTACGTGGTAATGTAATCTAAAACTCCGCCTATTCCTCAGTCTTGTCTACATGGCAACCTAAGGGATGGGCACGGAAGAATAAGCTTCCTGAATAAGAAGGGTGTATCTGTAACTATAAAGCTAACAAAGGCTTCCCAATTATAACAGTAGTAGGCACCACTGAAAGTTCTCTTTAAATTATATTATAACTCTTTCATTAATACAGAATCATGAAGCTTTAAAAAAAATAAATAAAATTTAAAAAAAGGTTAAGCAAGCAAATAGTTATCATCAGGGGTGACTACATTTACTAATTACCATTAGCTCATTAAGTGCCCAAATGCATTGCTCACAATAGGCAAGTGTCTGCAAAGCACCATGAAATTGTGAATGATATGTTGTATTTACTTTTCATAATGTGCTCATCTGCAATACAAAACCAGTTTTACCCTTTGGATGCACATTAGTTAATAAGCAAAAGAATACTTAAAACCACGCTTCCTTCATGCCCAAAATATTTCTAGGAAATTTACTTTCTACTTTTTTTCTCAGCAAGAGCAATAGTAAGTCACCACCATCCTGTCAGATTCAGTATTATAAAATGACGTGTGTAAAACCTGAAAAGTATCTAATGCATGGGGACTGGCTGCTCTTGTCCTTCTGACTGAAGAGATAAACAGGATCCAGTGTGAGAGCAGGGCAAGCAGCTAATAAAGCAGAGGGAAAACCCCAGTTTAACTACAAACTTGAGGGGGTTTTGACTAAAAACTTTGAGTGCTGCAACTAAAACATAAACCTTCTTTCTATAATTCATTTGCATAATGAGCAGATTTTGGTTCAAAGTTTATATTCAACAATGACATTTAAAGGGCAAATTCTAGGACACTACACTTAAAAATAAATTCTGTGCAGAACTAATTAATTGTCACGATTTTCTTGCATTGCAATTATTTAAGGGGTCCAGATAATGAAGAACAAAAGTAATTGTATTGCACACAGACAACAGTCACATCCAGTCTGAAACCTGCATCTTGCCACTTGTGCCCGACCGCAGAACGCATATATTTTCTTTGCTGAAGTTTTAACTTCCCCATATGCAAAAGCTCTGAACCAAACTGTACTTGTGAATTCACTCACACTGAAGTACTGGCCTTTGCCACCCTAAACCTGCTTATTTTCTGGGAGTGCTTACACCCGTTTTCGTATTCCAGAATGAGAGATCAGTAAGTCTCCATTGCACACAGGGGCACGTGGGCAAAGCACGAAGAGGAAAAATGGCACATGAGTTGTTGCACTGGCATCCAAAAGTGCTTGGTTGGGTAGATACGTAGATGGCACCAACAGGATTAACTTAAGTTCAACAGGAACAAAAGCAGAAAGAAACAACCCTAAGTCTACTCACCCACCCAGAAATGTGCAATTCTCTTTGCTATTTTATGCAAATGTCCCTTCAAGAACAGAAAGTGGAAGAATGTCTTTTCTGATTCTCTAATTAGGATAATCAAACATGAAGAAACTGGCATGTCCTTACTTACAAACAACAGGAAAAAACCTATAATGCCATTTCAAAGAGACATATGACAACCACAAACCCACATTAAGGGGAGGTCTACGTGGGTAATCAAAGTATAGATTTGAAAGTCAGATTATCCTCCTTTAAAGATAAAACAGCCTTCACTGGAACAACTCATCTAAACAGCCTTATCCGCTCTCATTCCGCATTTAGCTTCCTCTTTTAACTGGTAGCTTACTTAATGCTACCCCACACACCTGGAAAAGGTACGTTATCTTTGGAGTTTTCAGCAGAGCCAAAGACCAGACACGGAACTGCCACCGCAAGGAAACAGCTCTGACCTGACTCGGGGGTCTGGTTCTCTAAGAGTAAGCCCAGCACTACTGTGACTGCTTTTGCATGGTTGGACGCCCAAAGCTGAGGACCTTCATTACGCTCTGGTACTAAGAATATTCACCCCGCTACTGGGGATTGGATGAAAAATTTAAGGTTCAAAATATTATGACACCAATTTTTTCTCTCATTCATTTGTAGGTTGTTAATCATCAAGCTGCATTCTTTTTCTCCGGTAGTATCGTGTTTCACTTTTACAGCTAAAAAAAAACCCCACGTGGATAAACAGTTTGTGTTTACGTAAAAAAATTATAAGAAAATACAGAATATAAGCAATTAAAATGTAGCCCTTTAGCAGTAGTACTCTAGCAGGGACCATCATCACAATAAATGGTCTGGAATAGATAGAATCACTGCATCATTCCCATGACACGCTTCCATAGTTGGTCAGTCAGAAGGATTTCTTTCTCTCATTGTGTTACCCACAAATACGACATGGATTTTGCATCTACAGTTCTAGTTTAAAGAAAAAGCTTTCCCTCCAATTCATATGCTTCTTTGGATAAAGGGCCATCAACTCTCAAGCATACAGAAATTGGTGATGATAGTCGTTCCATGTTTGACTACCCGTGCCTTACAGCCCAAGGTAATTTTGCTATTTCACACTGAAAGCATCAGCAACTAACTACTGTATGCCTGAAAAAACTCATAACAACTTTAAGCATTAAAAATCATTTTTGGTAAAACAGTCCTATTCTAGAACAAGTTTTTCTGGTATTTAAGGGTAAAAAACATACTTTCATTTGAAATCCTAGTGCTTTCACATTCTCTTCTGTGTCCTATGGCTGCCTTTCCTTCTCTAGCTGCAAAGCCCACTTGGCAGTGTTTTTATTAATTGTTTTTAGGTACTTTAAAGTAAAAGAAACCTAGATCAGAGCTCTTACGCCCTGAAAAAGATGAACCTTCTGGTTGGTTGGTTGTGTTTTGTCGTTTTGTTTTTTAATCCATTCAGAAGGGCTAGGTGTAATTATACTCTTTATTAAAAACCCTAACTACAATTTGGCATCAGTAATGTTTACAGTCCCGTAATGTACTGTAATAGTTTGAGATACTTCTAAGAAAACCCTCCAAATACTGAGATGCTTATTGCAATTCCCTTTCAAAGATTCAAAAGCCTTCTGATGACTTTGCATTCCCTAGTTTTATCTTCTTTATAGCGTATGCTACTGTATGTTTGAAACATGCTTTCCACAAAATCAAACTTGAAAATACCCACTTAGAAACAATATTTCAGTAAATTGAGGGTTTAAGGCAAGTCATTCATTTGGAAAATCGATTCCCATTTGTTAATCCTAGATTGAGACAATTTGATGCCACCCCATCAGTGCCTTGGGATACACAACGTACATTCAGCAAAGGGCACACATATGACCCTATGGACATACGCTGCAAGTCCTGAGTGCCCATTGAAATAATGGTAATATCTTCATATAAGGCGTGACCCACAGGGACATGGCATGGGAGGGGTTAATTTGTTTTGTTTCCAGTCTTGCTATTGTATGTGGTTTTCCTAGGTAATGCATTCTTTTCTTACTAAACATCTTTGCAAACAAATACAAACCCCTTTAAAAGGTGCTAAAAATGGGTTTCTGAAAACATACAAAATATATTCATCATCGTATTTTCTCAATCACTGTTTTAATGCTTGATATCTGCAGGTTACTTCTTCTTTCTGACTGAAACTATTATTTGTTGTGGAATAACTGTTCTTTTGCAAAAGATTTTCTTCTTCTAGTTTTTTGGACCACACGGGCTGGATGTTTTCATGCTTTTTACTTCCTTTTTGAGTTCTTTTCAATGGAAATACCAACAACACCAGGATGCTGGCAATATGAAGACAGAAATAGCAGGAGCTAAAAAACAAACAAACAAAAATGAGAATTCAATAAAACTCTGACCACTCTTACAGGATGCTTAAGGAATAAAGTGTCAAAACCTACTTACATACAGTACTTTGCACATAAGACATTTGAAAGGAGAAATTAATGTCTTCCTGACTTAAGGAAAGCAATAAAGGGGGAATGAGAAATGAAGTCTTCTCCCAGAGCAGCCCGTGCTGTAACAGAGACGTGAAGCAGAGAGAAGTCTGCTTTCGACTGCTTTTCACAAAAGTTCCTTTGGGGAAGTCATTATCTGGTCTTGCTACAAAGCAGTTCAAGTGCATATAGTAATCTCAAAGATACCCCCCGCTTTTGGAGGTTTCTCCCCCTGCCCCAGGAAAGAGAAGTCTATCGCGATAGGAAAACGAGGTCCCTTTATGCTTTCTCATACACAACGGAAACTATGTTCAAGCACTAGAACAGGAACACAGTTTGCTCAGCTAACAAATAAGTCTTATAATTATCACTAAATGAGTCTCAGAACTCTCACACACAGAAAAATACTTCTATTCCAAGTTAAAGACAAGAAGAAGGGAACAACAGGTAGGACATGCTTACCTGTAAAAGGTGACAGAGGGTTTTACAGAGAGCAGTACAAATGGCACGACTGTGTAACTTATTGCTAACTGAGTTGCCATCCATGTTATAATATCATAACATAGTTTAACAGCAGGAGATTCGACAAAATAGTGTCTGATATTGTTTCTTATCTGAAAAAGCAGACGACAGTAAGTTAGCTTAGGAACAAACTTTGAGAAATATCTTACTCTATGGAGTTTGTTGCACTTCCACAAAATTCATGGGATGTATTTAAATGCCACAGTTTGGTCAAGGATCTTTGAACTATTCAAAATACCCATCAACTTCATGAGTCAGTTCAAGTTCCCTGCTTTTTAGGATAGTGTGCTTCATCCAGCAAAGATTACATTACAGCACTTCAGAACTCCAGCAGAATTTAACGAAATGAATCCTCCTCTGTGGCTTTGGACTCCTTGGCTGAGCGAGGCAGACGTTCTAGTCTGTCATACAAGCTGCTCTGTAAATAGCGCTGGATTAAACAAAAGCCAGAATGCTTCTCTTGAAAGCTTCTATGAGGCAAGGCCTTTTCATACACTTGCTGTAGATGAGTGGTAAATGTATATGTATACTTACATATAGCAAGATGTATTTTAGGACAAGAAGGGTATAAATCAGAATACACAAAATTTGTATTTTGTGTTCAACTACAATGTTTCAGGGGTCTTCAGAACAACTACCATGAAGTGGGACTATTATGAAAGGACTCAATTGTTTATGCTGAGTCTTCTTTTGTTCGTAAAATTCTGTTTAAACAATGGAATGCCAGAGGTATTCACAAAAATCCAAACCCCACACAGGTTTGGGTTCAGTTTTATACATCTGTAATTAAAGACACCAGAAGATGTTCTCCCCTGTGTCCTCTGACTGAATGTCATGCTTACTCTTGCTTACTCTCATTTGCTGACACGCCACATCAGGCTCATTTCAGCCTTTGGGTAGCCTGCTATCACAGTTGCACCTTCCAATCACCCACACTGGTCCTCTCAGAAGAGCTGCACACCAAAGGACAGCTTAGCTTCTTCATCCTTAGTTCCTTTCCAACTGCTTCTACACAACACACAGAGGGCTAACATGTGCCAACTTAATTCTTTACATTAAAAGCCTTTTTTTTTGCCTTTCTTGTCCTTCTTACCCAAATTCCCCTGTAAGTATCCCATTCCCACTCAGCCTCTGCTTAGTCAAACTACGTAATACAAGTCATTCCAGCCATCTACCCTTCATCCCAGTGGCTGCCAACTCCCTGGCTCCCCCCCATTTTCTCCTATGGTCATGTGCAATGGCTCATTCCTGAGTTCTGTGAAACTTGGATGAGGTGTTCACAGAACTTCTTGCATAGAAATCTAGCATTTTAGGACTTGAAGGACAACTTCCAAGATAAATCTATAATTGCCCATGGTAAACACTCAATTATGAAGTGTCTAAAGGGAGTAAAACTAGTCAAATACATGCTTAGATGTTACAGGAGAAGAAAGTGTGGCCACAGCTGCCAAGCTTGGCAGTCTTAATGAAGGCTAGTAGCGTTAAATTATAAACATGCTGAAGCACCTCTAACGTATCTTATCAGTTAATATTAGGTAACTGTTCATACAGGAACTAACAATACTTTTATTTCACAGCCTATCGATTGATACCTATGAAATGTGACTACCACGCAGCCTCCTAGCAAAGCCCAAAGTGCAGTGAGCACTCCAATTTACGGGACTCACCTTTCTGAGAGAACACAACTTTTACCTGTGAACTGTCCCTGAACTTTGGCTTTTGCATCAGTCACTGGCTGAGAAATGTGATAAGGGTCATAAGTTCACTGTGACACACTCTGGAAAGGAGAAGGGAGCTATACCTATTGTAAAGAAAGGAGTCCATTCTGTCAAACAAGGACTATACCTGTATCTTTGTGAAGACAAAGGAGGAACACCTGTTTTATTACTGTCAGTAACAATCTAAATCTGAACTACCACCCTCTCCTACCTATTACAGTGACAAAGAGCAGTCTGCTTCATTTCTCATTGTCCTGGCTCTTTCGACAGAAAAGCAGCCTGTTATGCCTCTAAGTTGACAGATCACTTTTTTTGTTGTTCCTCTTTTCCTTTGAGTAATTCATAAACCTGATTCTGTTCTTCCTCAGCTTCCTCTAGCAGGACTGAGAGGTTCCTCAGCAGGTCTGCCATGCGGCTCTGAACAGCAGCTGTAAGAGCTTGTTAACGTGACTGCACTTCTGGCTGGCCAATTTTGGGTAGTAAGACAGATGTTTGTCTGCTGGCTGACAGGGAGCATTCTTCAGGTACCATCTTTACAATAGTACTGGACAGAACTTAGGGAGGGGGACAGACTCAAAGGTCAAATAGCACTCACACACACCCCCACCCCAATTTTAAGCTAGTGACAATCAGTGATACAATGTTGGGTTTTTTCAAATGGTCTTAGACACCATCATCTTGTTTAGAATGGCATAATAACACACAGTCAATTAATAGAGGGGAAGGCCTTCCACAAAAGATATGCCATAGAGATGTTACAGGCTGCATACAGTCTCACTTGCTTCTACTGACCAACCCTCTCCTTATCAAAAATCATTCCTGCTAAACTAAAAATGCAAACAAACATCTGTCAGACAGAGTGTTTGCGTGTCAACATCTTTGGGCTACAGCACACGATCAATTTTCTTTTACAGAACTGCTTATTGTTTAAGATGATGCTCGGTGGGTACTTACAGCTCTTGCTGCTAGTGTCATTAGTACTCCTGTTAGAAATGTTAAATAATATCCTGGGTAAACTCCATGCCAAATGGCAGAGAGGATGAAGGTTTGGATCGTTGGGCTGAAGGTGGCTCGCTCGTAGCACACTCTAGCAATTTAAAGACAATTCAAGATAAATAACATGGGACAAAGACACCAACAATCTTCCCAGTTATCACTTATGCTTTTATCAGTTTCATTCCCAACACATCATTTGCAATGCAATTGCAGTTTACTATTATTTTATAATGTTGCTGCTATATTATGACTTACAGGAAATAGTTAAAGCTATTCACAGCTCTTGATTTAAGGCCTCAGAGTCAACCTGTGCTCAGTGCCATCGTGTACGGAACGTCTCTAGAGTGAAGTGGTACAGAAGCATCCAAAGATGGGTGTTGGTGTTACTAAGGGATCTTGAGCCACCCAAGAACGTGTTTGAACAGTTTAACTGGAAGGCACAAACTATCCCACAGACTCTTGCAATAGGTCAGGTATACATTTTTCAGGGTGTGAAAGCTGCTTATAGGAGAAAGAAAAAAGTAGCAACTACCTTCAATCTTGAGTGACAGAGAAATTACAGTGGAAAATGTGTCTGTGTATGGCAATGAGGCGAGCACGATAATGAAATTGGAACTGATGACTCTAGGGATGTGAGAACATCACATAAGGACAATGCTGAACTCCACAATTTGAAAATGGGGACTCCGAATCATTGGCCCTACAGTAAAGAATTCTAGAAAGAAGGGGACACGGGAATCCAAGAGAAGTAGTTTCTAGAAGACAAATTAAATGACACAGTGACAAGCCATCGTGATGTGGAAGAATGATAGGAAACATGGTAAGGTCCTGATATGGCTTCATCAAGAGCTCTTTAATGATCTGAAAACCAAAAGCAACAGGAAATATGGAAACAGACGCACTAACATGAAACCAAAATAAACAGCACAAGCATGCAGGAACACAAATCCACAGCTAACATACACAAATGAGTTTCAACTAAAAAAGGCCATAGACACCAATATGTACTAAGCAAGTCTCAGAGAAGAGAATGGACATCTATTATTCAAAGAGGAAGACAAGCTAATGATAGGGAGGGCTGAAACATTCACTACTAATGTAACTTCTTTACTGCAACTTCTGTATCTACCAGATTGCTGAGACCAAAGGATACACCTTATGGTAAAGAGCAGAGGGTCAAAAAGACAGGATCTGAATAGGGAAAATGCATACACATATGTATTTTACTAATTTAGTTTATTCCAGTCAAACACATGTATTCCAGTACATTTTATTTTACAAGGTCTAGAGTGTGGGGTACCAGCAGAGCCCCCTCCCCTCACCAACGGGCTCTCCTAACAAAGCCCTTTAAGATGAAAACATGGGCATGGGTGCATAATACACAAAACTCTGAGGATGTTCACCCACAACAGATCACCTTAAAGAAGAAAGCAACACTCGCCAGACTGGGCAGTAACCAGGAAATTTCAAAGACTTCTGAAATGAAGGTGCCAGCCTAGAAAGTAGGAAAGCACTAGGAACAAGTGGAACAAATGAGGGAGATATCTTGGAGCAGAATACTAGTCATCACGACCTGGTCTGACACTGCCAGAAGTCACAGCATCACGACCTCTGTCTCGGCCAAGACAGAGGACCCTCAGTGGCAGACACCGAGTAGCCTGCATCCAGCCAGGGGACTGTCACCACTGTGTGTAATCCACAGGGAGCAAGACCTCAGCCCTGCCAGCTGCTTTCTTAATTGGCGTGTCAATCAGGGGGTTCACATAGAGCTGGAGCACCCACACCTCCCACAGGCCATGTCTACAGGCAGGGGGCTCACACTTCCCAGAGGAGGTGTATTTTTGTCACCCACGTGTCCTTGGGAGCAGAGGCAGGGCTTGCATCCAACCATGTGTGTGCAGCCACGCTCTTGTAAACTCTTTGGGACTAGCTCCAAAAGAACGTTTAGAAATGTATTAATTCACAACACTAAGCACTTTGAAAACAGCATCTGTTCCAGTCCTGATATTAATCCTGAATGTACATTTCACTGACTGATAGTTAATTATGTCTTATTAATAAATTGATAAATGGCTTAAATCTTTATTTGATTTAAACTACTTTTAGCCAAGCAGATTTTCCCCTGCAAAGCATTCAGGAGCTAACAAAACTCCCTAAGTGAACAAATCAAATTTCAGCTATATCAATGCAAGCTAGATAAGATACGTGCTAGAAAATAAATCACCAAACTTCAATTTCAAAGAGTTAAAAGTAAGCTTAAGAAACCCTCTATGGATTTGTCAATAATAAATCATGGTGAAATGCTTCACTTGACATTCCTAAAAGCAAACCCAGAAAATATGGTCATCACAACAGACTGAGAAGATCTATTCAAATACAGATGTTTCAGGTTATCTGTGGTTTGCCCAAGAAGCAGGAAGAGGCATCACTGTTGGGCAAGGTAATCCCCTTGCTCCGGGGTTCTGTACTTTCATTACTAGCTTGGGTGGGAGACTGAGAAGTGTATTTTTCCATCCTGCCTTCCCTTCCTTATTTTGAGAGGCAGTGGGGTGGGGGAAATGGAGATTGGGGTTATTTTCTTAACAGATAGAGCACTGGAATCCAAAATTATCTTAACACTCAAATGATGTTCTGAAATCAACAAGATGAAGTCCAAAGTCTAAAACATCTAAGAAAAGTAAAAGATACAAACCAGTACCCATCCATTTAACTTTACTGAAGAAGAACAGCTGAAGGTGAATATGAATCAAGATCATGAAACACTGAGTATCAGCTGAGCATGAATCAACACTAGGTTGCTGCTGCAAAAAGGACAGATGTAATATGGTGATGTATTAGCAAGAGTTATTTAAACTACAAAAAAAATAAATAAATTAATCCACTCAAAGAATTCAACTCTGCCTGTAACAATCCTGGGGAAGACCTTGGAGATCTTAGCAGAAATACTGCCTCCACTGTAAGATGACAGGAAGCCTGGAAAGAAGCCAGAAGAGAGCAACAAGAACCACAGAAGATTTGCAAACATGACCAAACCAAAAAGAATTGGATGTTTTCTTTGGAAAAAACAATGAAGAGGCTGAGAAGGAGCATAACAGCTTCCCCAGTCAGGAAACACTGTCATGGTAGATATCACTATGCAAATATCTACTTTAACTTGCAAGGCTTGTAACTATAACACCTTTGGACTGCTGTATTTTGTGACCTACATTAGGTGTTTATTAAACTTCTTTATGATCTTCAGGGATCAGCGTTGGGACTGGAACTTTTTAACATCTTTGTGACAGACAGTAGGACTGACTGCACTCTCAGCACATTTGCTGACAACGTGAAGCTGCATGATCTGGTTGACACACTGGAGAGGTGGGATGCCATCCAGAGAGACCTGGCCAGGCTGGCAAGGTGGACCCATGTGAACCTCCTGAAGTTCAACAAGGCCAAGTGCAAGATCCTGAACAAGGGCTGGCGAAATCCCATGCAGAATTACAGACTGGATGGAGAACGTATTGAGAGCATTCCCAAGAAGGACTCGGGGGCATTGGCAGATGAAACATGAGCTAGCAGTGTGCACTCACGGCCCAGAAAGCCAACCGTACCCTAAGCTGCATCAAAAGAAGCATGGCCAGCAGGTCAATAGAGGTGATTCTGCTCCTCTACTCCACTCATGAACCCCCACGTGAAGTACTGCATCCAGGTCTGGGGTTCTCAACATGAACCTGGAGCGAGTCCAGAGGAGGGCCACCAATATGATCAGAGGGATGGAGCACCTCTCCTGTGAGGACAGGCTGGAGAGTTGGGGGTGTTCAGCATGAGGAAGAGAAGACTCTGGGAAAAGCTTATAGCAGCTTTCCAGTACCTGAATGGCACCTACAAGAAAGCTGGAGAGGGATGCTTTACAAGGGCATGTAGTGATAGGACAAGGGGTTAAGGCTTCAAACTGGAAGAGGGTAGATCTAAATTAGATCTAGAAAAACAATTTTCACAAGGAGGGTGGTGAGGAATAGGGGAAGTGCCAGTCCCCACAGTTGCCCAGAGAAGTTGTGGATGCCCCATCCCTGGAGCTGTTCAAGGCCAGGCTGGATGGGGCTTTGAGCAACCTGCTCTAGTGGGAGGTGTCCCTGCCATGGCAGGGGGTTGGAACTTGATGATCTTTAAGGTCCCTTCCAACTCTGACATTCTATGGTTCTGTAGAAGTTAACTGCATTTTTACAAAGGGTTTGTTTTTACACACAATTGGGGTTTAAGTTCAGTTCCCCTTTCAAGAGCTTCAGAAAAGAATAGAATTAATGCTGACATTGCTATTTCTGTAGTTCATGTGAGAAAAACACTTAACATTTTAGATGCTTCCACAGATAGTAAACAGGTGAGGTATTAAAAGTGGATGCTTGAAGCAATACATGAGCTCGTCTTCTAGCCAAACATTGCAACTAATCCAATTATTGGTAATGTAACATATACTCAGGCTAATATTTATGCCTCATATATAATCATTAAAACAACTTCTTGCTTGCAACAGATCTTTAAGAAAATATCCACCCTTCTCCCTTTCACTGTGGCAAAATCAACACATATTTAGACTAGCCTTGGATTCTTCTACACTTGTCCTTAAAAAATTAAGAGCAGTCAATCTTAAATTAGACTGACTTTTTCTTAAGAATATTTATTAAATGAGATGCTTATTTTTTGTTCACATCTTTTAATGTCACCCTGAACAACTGATTTGCATCGTGTTTCAACTCCTAGCAGAAATTGTACTCCTCCACTAAAAGGAGTTTAACATCATCCAATTTAGGAGCTTTGAAAGTTCACTGGAACGTAACCTTCTCCTATTAAGTTTAAATACTGATAAACTTGTGTTCTCAAATTAAATTAAAATGCATTTTAACATGGCTTATTTGCCTGATTAAATGATACATTTCAATACCTGCAAGCATGCAGTTCTTCTGTAACAACTGCAGCAGTAGATTCTATTGCCTATTGAGCCAACTAGAATAATCACATAAATGTCAATGTCTGTTTGAAATTGGGGCAGGAAAACATTCAGGGAAGAAATTCTGGAAGAATATACTATAAAGAAATTTGAAGGAAGAATCATCCTGATGCCACCCTGGAATAAGGTATAAAGTTCTCCAAGTGATCCCAGAACAAGAGTCTCTGTTAAACTCGCACCTGCTCATGAAAGATATCGATACAGAGACTGGGAGAAGGGCAACAACAGCCACGTACTACTAGAGAATGCTTTTTTACTTTCTAGTAGTAGTTAAAGCAGAGTGATTTCATTCACTGGGCACTATTAACTGTTGCCCAGACAAGTTAAAAAGCACATCTGTTCTCATGAGTACTCATTTGTAAGGGCTTTTTTGTTAGGCTTTGATATTTGCCACGCAGTCATCACAGAAGGAGTGCAGAAAGTTCTCTCCCAGAGTGTATGGAAGTTTGTGTATCACTACAGGGCTAAAAAGAAACATTAAAAAAAAAAAAGAATAGTTTAAAACCCAGCCTTTTCCACAGGGCAGCCACTAAAGCTGCCACTAAAGCATTTTGCTTACTGCTCTCAGCAACACCTGCTGCTATGAATGCTGAGAGGGAAAGAAAAGACACACCTCCATAGACTAATGCTTTTAGGTTCCCTCTGACCAGCAAAGAAAAACCCCTTTTATGATTAACCTGACACTTTACAGAGAGCAGCGCTACGTTCAGCAGCTTTAATACAACTGTTACAAGAAGGGTGTCCCATGCAGTAGCTGAACAGCCATACTGTTTAGTGGGGTTTAGCTTTAAATCCTAAATTATCTTCAAAGATATATTTCTCTAGGAAACTTCATTGAAGAAGAGCTTTCCTTTAAGACATAAATACCTTTTAAGCCAAAGAGCTGTTTGGATATTCCAGTTATCGAGAAACATCTTGAAACTTGTGGAAAACTGTAAAGTAAAAAGAAACGAATTATTTCTACCGTTGTAAAATGTTACAAAATATTTCCAAATTCTGAGAAAATTATTTAAAAAGCCCCTACTTTGTGATGAGTTGAGTAATATATTTACAGAACTACTTATAACCACAAAATATTTTGGAAGTCAGCTGACAAGTAGATCACATTCAAAACAGACTTTATTTTCCATCCTTTCCTAAAGATGCAAACACATCATTTCTGACTTAGAATACTTTCACTGCTCGAGGAACAAATCATGGAGGAAAAGTTACGGAAATTACAAGCAACTGCCTACATGGGCATGTATTTTATTGGGAAAAGCCATGAACAAACCTCTATTTGCTGGATTCTCAGATTTGATATTAAATCCCAACGTGTAGCTCCATTTTTGTCATAGCCTCTAAAACCAAAGCCGGCTGCGTTATTAATTGCATCTGCTGCAATGAAACAAAAAGAAACAAGTGAATTATCAGGTGCCTGCATTACAAATGGTGCATCACACAACACCTAGTCTGTTCAAAATATTTTTCTGTTTTAAAGGCTACATATTTATTTCTTTATCACTGTATTAGATACTTGAACAAAAAGAAAATATTCCAAGCAACACACTGGCTTTCAATTAAAAAACTTGTACAGAAGCAGAGGAAGGAAAAGTAGCACTACTGGCAGCACGGTACACATTTTATTCCCTAGCATTTTAATAAGTACTCATTTCATTTGAGTAACATTTTTTTTCTCAAGTGTGAAGAATAGCAATGTACAACTCAAAAGCATAACATCCAGTAAAACTTTTAAGGCCCCCTCACACTCGACTCCTACCATCAGAAGTTTAGATGAGGTCAAGTGCAAGGAAGGACCTGAAAACAGTTATTGAGCAAGCTGGAAGTATCGAGTTGACAGAACTCATTTGCTTTGGTATTTTACCCGAGGAATGCTAGCTCTACACTGCTAGTAAGTGCATAAGGAGAAATCCATCTGAAGTATTACAGGGAAAAAGAACAACAAAGATTATTCATTTTTCAGATGACTCCTACTCTTTACAGACAATGGCACTGGTGCATAAGAGTACAATATTCTAAATTATTTCATTCCACAACAAGCCCCAAAATTACTATATCCAGACAAGCTGAAAGCCCTTCATTCATTGACCAGGAATGAAACCAGCAGCTGTAAATGAGTCATGCTGCTCTGCTACACTGAGGCTTTCTTTATTGCATTGTTTCCCACAGATTCTCTCAAAAGAATTATGAGGCAAATATGTAAAACTGGAAAAGAGGAGGAAGCTGATGAAATCTGTTTTGTGAGGCACTTCCAAGATGTCAGCTTACACACAACAGCAAAATGCTATGTTTATGTGTTGGGGTTTGGGGTTTTTTGTTTGATTGATTGTTTTTGCTTCTAAATAACGCAAATTGAAAACCAAAACATTCTTGAAACTATACCATCTACTCAAGAGCTGTACATCAGTGACTGTAGGTGTTATCCTGTTGGTCAACTAGAGCTTTGAGTAAGCAAAGACCTGAAACCCACGTGTCACCCACCAAACCCTGCAAACACTACTGCGAGTGCATCCACTATTAACACCACTACGGTTTATCCATACATTTGGTTTTCCTTCTCGCTTGAATAACATCAAGCAAATTACTGATAACTTAGAATAACTTCAGATATGCCGAGATAAAAACTAAATCTGGGATCATACATCAAACTAGATTGACTACAAATTTTAAAAAAACACAATGTCATTGCTCGTTAAAACACTACCACTCCCCCAAAAAACCCTTATGTTTCACTTGGATTAGTTCAGGAGATCACAACCTCATTTGCAACACTGCCAAAATAGTGTGCTAAGTTTTATTAAGTTTTGTTTCTTGAAATACACTTGGAAAATACCTTGCACTGTATAAATGTAATAATGTTTCCCTAAGGCCTCAAGAGGGCACTGTCACTTCTTAATATGGCTTAGTGTGCAGAGCCTCAAAGGAAAGGCAACACATACATATGCTTTCTTTTATTTTATTTACTTTTTCAATATATGTACTTACCTAAAGTCCATGCAAAATAATACTTGGGTCTGGCAGCCATAAGAGACACGTATAGGTAGAAAAACCTTACGGGCCACGACGCTGTAGCTCTGAAGTTATCATCAATGTTGTATTCCACAGGCAAAGTCTTTGTAATAGTCATGTGGAAGAGTAAGGACAGTCCACAGATTAAGAGTTTCTGTGCCACAGCTATCTGAAAAGTTTAAGATGGGAGTGTTTGTAAGCTTCATTGGTTTGTTAATTTTCTGGAAAGAAAGGCAAGTTATAATCGCCCTTCCCTAACAGCTGCATAACTATTGTCAGACCTTCAGCAATATCTACTACCAACTGTAAAATAGTGGGTAACATTTTATAGAGGCTGAAGGAATATCATCATCTTGATTAAGTTGTGAGCACCACTTCTGGCAAACGTGGTACATTCAATCTGACAACAAGGAGCCTCTAAAAACCCTTCCAATAAATGGGAACATCTTTTGCAACTCTGTATCAAACAATTCTCTTATAATTTAGTTTTTGCAATAATCTAAGCCAATTAAAATACTGAAATAATTCATGAGTAGATGGCCAAAATACTTCAAGTTCTACACAGACTCATTTTCCCCACTAGAATGATCAAGCTGTAAGGGGTCATTGACGAGCAAAAGGATGTCTATGTTGTTCAGGCAGGGCATGGACTCACATCTTCCCAAAAATTCATTTTGCTGTAATTACCCCATTAAAAAGTCTGTGTTTTTAGGAAAACGTTTCTAAGGTTCTATTCTAGCACGGGCAGAGCAGTAATGCATGACAATGAGTGCTTTAAATCTGATCCACATCCCCAGGGCAGACCCTACCTTCTATGCAAGCTCCTAAAGTACCAGCTAACCCAGGGCCTACAAAAGAGACATCTGAGAGCCAGTGCATTTAAATGTCATTTTCAAGTTTTGATTGTAAGTAATCTCAATATTTAAAGCTAACCATTACAATGTTGATTTACAGTACAGTTCTACGAAACAATAAAGCTGGTGAGAAGGCCATCAACCTTGCTGGTTTTCTCTGAAGCATCACAACATAAAGATAACCAGAATCCTTTTTCTGTCCATCCTGCTTCCACTACACCTGTCCAAACTTCTAAAGGCAACGTCCTGCTTAGAGTGCAGCTTCACATACCCAGTTCCAAAATAAAGAGTAACTCTGTTCCATGATACAAAATGGATCATTAAGTGCCCAACTGAAATACATATTTCTGCAAGGCACTTGGTATCATAAATTCACCCAGTCACCCAGATGCAAGATGTGGTTACAACCCGATAGAAAACAATAATCTGGGAAGAGCTGTAAAAAGGTGAGGGTAACTCTGGATATTGCATATATTTCACATGGCTCATCTCAGAAGATGCTACTTCAGAGAGGATCAGAAAACTCAGCTAATTAAAACAAACCAGCTGGGTAATTCAGGAAGCAATCCCTATTAACAGTTAAAGCTGGTCTTCAATTATTTGTTTCTGCTGGCTTTCCAATAAACTTGATTTTAATACTTTATTCTACTACAAGAGTTTAAAACGCATTAAATTTTTTAGAAGTGCTCCTTTGTTTTTCTAGCAGCTATTAATCCTTCTCTCTCTTTGCTCAAGCAGAGGGAAAGTTCAGTTGGCTTAACTTCTTTAGGAATTTACACAGAAATGAGACTTTGTAAAGTGAGTTAACACTAATGACTCTTTAAACTTGTTATACAATACCCGATACATGCAAAAGTTAGATATTTTAAATACCAGAAGACATCACCCCAAAGTTCTGAAGACAAGGACAACTTCAAAGCCTGAGCCATAGTTAAAAGTCATGTTCAATTTAGCATGAGGAATAGGATTTACAGACTGGTAACATTAATGTGCAACTTGGACATACAGGCATAAACATATAAAATAGCTGTTTTCCATCTGAAGATCTTTACAGCCTCAAAATATTTACTGGCAACTCATAAGTAATGCAATCTCTGTTTAAAGGCCTGGGGTTTGCCACTGCCTCCAGTTTTTCCATTGGTAAATAGAAACCATTCATCTGGCTACTCAACCCAAAGTATGCTTAGTACCTCTTTGAAGCTTTTTAGCTAAGTTTCAACTGGAATTGAAAGCCCTTTTATGGAAAAGCCTAAGAGTCTTATTAAAAATTTATCTTAAGAAAAAATAATGAACTCTTACAGGGATCTGGCAGAAGTTGTACTTTGGAAAAATAAAATGTGAGTTCTGATTTGTAGTTGTAGAAAAAATATTGTAGGAGGAAGACTATTTATTTATCAAGTATTTAAATGATGTAATTTTACAACTTTTCATAGCAGCAACATTTAGGTATAGGCACAAGCATAACTTGTCCATAGCACAGGACAAGCGTACAGCCAGAAAGGGCATTTCCATTTAATTATACTGCTTTGCTCAGCAATTATAAGTCTCAGAACCCCAACCAAGCTGGTTTCACTTACACGGGTTCAGTATGAGGTATATGAATGTCCTTAGCAAACAGGGATGGAGGTATCTCCTGCCTCTACAGAGGCTGGGAGCTGCAGTTTCAGGACCAGTTTACACAGTAGCTTCTGGAGGACAACCCAAACACAGGCTGCAGCTCCAAGCAGCAGCCCTGCCCTCCCTCACCTCAGCTGTAGGCTTTTGCTCTTCTAGCGAGTCAGGTTAAAGAGGCCAATCAGGTGAAAATCTAGCCTTTGAGGGATTTGCCTTTTTTTTTTTTAAGGATGGATTAGTTTTTAAAGTGGATCAAGTGATCTGAATCACATGCAGCGCAATGTGGGTCAGCACTGCTACAATAAGCAAAAGACCCTGAACCCACAGCCAGTACCTCCCATATTAAGCAAGAGTTTATACTTGAGTTGGCCGAAATTGATTATTAAATCAAAATTATTACATTATTAAAATGAGGCATGTTTATAGCACTTCAGTTTTGAACACATTTACAGATTAATAGAAATCCTCACGTGAAACCAAACTAATTCACTTCCTATTGCTTAATGAACTAGGTTACTGATATAAGCTTCTTTACCAAGACATAAATGGGTAATCACTGGATTGCACACTCACAGGAGGGCTGGCCAGTTTTTACAGGGATGGAGTAACTATTCAAAGGTAAAAATTCAAAAGTTTGAAATTCAATTTCATTCCCTCTTTAAATTTTACAACATACCAAAATAACTGTTCTGTTATGGAATTAAAAGATCATAAGCTGCATGATAACTTTGACCTCACATGGAGTAGAACATACAATTTCTTTTACAACAAAAAGCTAGAAAAACCTGGCTCCCTTAGTTAAGATGAGTAAAACCTGGGCATACCTGTATAAAAACATGGCCAAGACTGGGAATGTGAGAGGTACTTAAGCTAAAAGCAGCAGGACAAAACCAAACACGCATTCCATTCATTAGATGGGACTATAATTGATTTGAAAGCTAGATTCCTAATCAGGGAACGGAGTTCAGGAACAGCTTTCTAGTTGAAGCAATAGACTCACTGAGCTCAGGAATTTTATAAATGTTTATATTACACATGCTTAAACAATAATATATATAAATATATATACCAAAAAGTAGAAAAGGATCTTTTAACCTTTTATTTGAAAAGCAATCGATAAGGAGCTAAATATAATATTGAACTATGTTAAAGCCTGTATCATTTTGGGGATGTTAGTACCACAGGTAAAAATTATGGGTAATTAAGCAAGAACTTTATAAACTGTAGGAAGAGTCTCCATAATAAGCAAGCAAGCAGGTTTCTGCTGACAGGAATCTTGTATTCTAAGGGTAGCCATAATAAAAAGAAACTTACAAAGACAGCTATTAATTTCTGAGAGTTGACACCACTTTGAGCACCAACAATTGATAGCTTGCAAAAAGGCACAACAGGAGGGATGTAAGCAATAAGTTTTAATAGGCTGACTTGATTAATTCAACATGCAATGAACACAGCAGAAATACTAAACCAAGTTAACATCATGCAGTTCACACAGTGTAGAGGAGGAGGCCGGCAGGAACTACTTTGGTTACAGAGTTTATATCTGACAAGAAATGAAACTTACTCTAACCCAGCTGAAGGATTGGGTTTTTTCTTTCCATTTACTACATTAACATTTGCTGATCCTCATTGCATTTCTTTCAGTTATCTAGCAATTTAGTCTTCTTGAGATAATAACATGAGAATCAAGGAACAAATTTAAAGTATTAATATGAAGTTTATAGCATTTAAACTTTCTTCTGGAACAAGATGATGAATACTTTAACTGATGCAGCAAATGCAGTGAAATTATATCATCCACAGTTCTCCAAAAGCACAAACTACGCGCTGGTGTTATACAATGCAGCCAGATTTCTCTAACACCAGTTGGGAGGAAGTATCAGCAGCATAGACAGCTTCTCTTTATCTTTATCTCAAAAGCCAATGCAGCATAAATCGCAAAAAAGTTCCAAGCATCTTAAGAGCAATTCATCTGATGGAGAAATGCTTACCTGAAAGAAGCATCCATCACAGGTTCACATTCATTCCTATTGACTGCCCAGACTGCTAAGCAAGATTATGTGGTAAAAAGCCAGGAAGTCCTACCAGGCAATCAGGAGATGCATGTCCAGAAGTACAGATTTCAGCAGTTTTGGTTAGTTCCACTTATTTGCAGTAATTTTTCTAGACTGTATTTTCCTGCAGAAATAGAATTCTAGTACATAAGATGTGATGCCTTTACTGAGCCAAAACAATGGGTTTTTTTTTTAAACAAAAGAAGTGTCTGCAACTCTTGCCAATCCAACTCATGGATGCAGACTGTGAGGTGCCAGGCTAGGCAAGGAATTCTCCTGTCTCTTCTGCCCTTCCTAACCCCTTGCTCAGCAGCACACATCTGTGAGCGTGGGTGCTTTGTAAACACGTGGAGCAGTTTAGTGCTACCATCCTCCAGCCACTAGTTTACATTCCTGTGGTGCAAGTTACTACAACCACACAAGACAGGTAGAACAGAACCTGAGGGGAAAAAAAAGAAAGAGAGTCCTCATCCCCATTGAGAGGATGGGAGCAGTTGGAGATGACAGAGCTGATTGGGAAGCGCTCCCTGTTAGCCCAGCTGTGAGGATGGCAACCTCTAGATGGTAGGACAAGATCAGCTGTGGGAAATGCCTTCATCTGGCTCCAGCAACAGTTGGGTCCACAAGATAAGCAGAAAAGAGGTAACTGGAGCTGCAGTTAGTGAAAGCCATTTATCTGAAGCGTTCCAGTCGACTCCAGGATAATTCTCCCTTGTGAGAATTATCTTAGGCCCACATAAATTTAAAGTCTCCTATTTAAGAGAATATGAAAAGAGTGAAAAGATAACACTCAGTACCCTGAGCATTAAACTAATTGGATTAGATTTTAAAAGTGACAAGCTTTGGGTCCTTTTAACTTTAATTCAAGGCTGTATAATCTCTCTTGTAAGGTATGATCAACTGGACTTTCTTCAGTACACGCTTGGTCTCCTTTCCAGCTATAGAGTAAGAGAACCAAGAACTATACATTGTATGGATTACTAACCATAGGGTTATGGCTGGTCCATCTTTTACTACACCTTCAGATCAAAATCCTTCTTTAATACCTATCTAGGGGAATGAGAGCATGAAAAAAAAAAAATCAAAAAACCCCACACCCAAACTGTTTCTATGAGTGCTTTTCAACTTCTTACATATGAATGTTTTCTACTTGCTGCAAGAAAACAGTAAAAAACAGAAGTTGAAAATGTTCATGAAACCTTGCTGAAACTTTGTGTCATTTGAAAACTGATGGGACTTAAATGCACACTTTGTCCTTACCAGGACTTTCTTTGTGAAAGTATAAGCTTTGAAGGAAACATGCTTCTGTTTTAATTTACAGATGACTTTTTACCATATAAGCTTGTTAGGAAATCCCAGTACAGTCTGCCTTCACCTGCAAGATCCAGACTGAAAGCCATGGAGAAAACCTGCCTTGAAAAAGTAAGCATTTAACTTTTTGAAGAGGGAGCTGTTGATGAGTGACCTCTGGATACAGCTCCAAAGTGATGCCTGTAAGTGAACAGTGCAAACCAAGCTTGTCATGCAACGACCACGGAAGCACTGGCACTGCAAGTCACACTTCTTACATTGGGAGAAGGATCCGTTTGTTCGTATTTTGTGTCTTCCTTCCCATTTGCTTCAGACTGTTGCAGTTGGTATGATCTGCCTTCAATGAAAGTAATATAGTCTTTGTAAGAGCATAACGGGCCTGCCAGGATACCCATGAAATTACAGTTGTAACTTAAATACTCCAGTAGACTTGGCATGCGTCTGTAATTCAAAGACAAGCAACTCGTGAGATGGAATGTGTAGTTCTACAGAGCTTAATTTCCACAGTAGGAAAAGTCATACTCCATGTCATTGCTTACTCCCACTGCAGTAAAAACCACACCTAGAAAAGCAGTTTGTGTTACTTTTGTAATCACAGCCTAAAACATTCCACACATAGTATTTCTTTCCAATCCATACCGAGCGTTTCCAGACAGCTCTCCTGAACGCTAGTGCCTCTCTCCCTGCCCAGGAGAGGTAGTTGAGCCTGGGGAAGGGGAAGGGATTGGGGTTTTCCCCACGTGTTTGTTCAACTGTTTACATTTTCTTTTTTTTTTTTTTTTCCCTTGATAACTGAACCAGTAAAAAGTTTGTTTTAACTGGTAATAACTTCAATTAAGGACAATGCCTCACATCAAAAGTGTTCTGTCCAGGGTAACATTCTATTTTCAAGTCTCCCAATTAAAGAAAGGAAAAAAGGTAAGCTAAAAGCTGAAAAACAGAATCAAATAAGCATGTTCCTTCACCAGTTTCCTTGTATGTGTGCTAAATGTTAACGAGTCTCCTGTCTCACATGGCATTAATTTGCACAGACTGCATATAACTTAGAAAGTTTTTCTTAAATAAGTATAAATCTACTTCTAATATCTTCCAGGAGGAGAGATGTATGAATTAAGCTACAAATAAAAAAAGGACCGATCCGGTTTAGATGACTTTAAAAATCCCTCTCTTGAGTGTGAATCATAGCAATTCCACTGAGCATTAATAGAGTACACAAAACATCAGCTTCTCCCTGGCCCCAAAATTAGACTCTCCTGAGAGCCTTACCTTACAGCCAAGCACCTCTGTGATGGAGTCAAATCTTCATTTTTCCGAAACATTCCTAGAGAAAATGACAAGAAAAAGAAAAATAAATAAAAGCTGAACTTCCTTACATTAATTAGCAGTTTCTTTACTCAGCAGAGCAAGCCTCACACTGCAATATCATTTCTTAAGTCCTCGTGTAATTTCAGAGGTATTATGTGACAAAATTTTTGCTGGAGGTGAATCAAGTACTTCTAACTGTTGACAGAATTAACTCTCATTTCCTCAGGTATATCCAACAGCACCTAAACTTGAAATCACATGCATTTCAGGAAGGCAGCTTGATGAGTGTTGAATACCATTTCCCTACATTGGTTAAGATTTCAAAGTCCACAGGTTTTAAAATCCTTTATCCCCAGTCCTGAAAACTGGACAAGCCCCAAACCTAGGGACAGGACAGTAGTCATTGTGCTTCTGAGGTATAGCATGAATGCAGGTTAAGATAGATTTAAGTAACTCAAGACTTCAGGCAGACATCACAAGCACCCTCATGCTGCACGTGAAGGTAGCAAACAAGGTCCAGTGAAGCAGGCACAACAGCAAAGGGTGCTCATGAGCACTAACGAGCAGCCCTAAGCCCTGCTAGCAGAAGGAGGCAGGCCAAGGCTCGGTTCAGCAACAAGACTGAATTTACCTTCCATCTACCTGGCACTTTCTGAAATGCTGGAGGCCTACCTCTGAGAAGCAGGCTTCAACATTTGTACTCTCATAAAAGAGAAAAGAAATAAACACGACCTTCAACACTTTAAATCATTATAAAATACACTAATTCAAGGGTGCAGAAGGAGCAGAGCTCCCTCTTTCAAACTGCCCTGATTTATATCAATGAGCACCGCTTGCCAAAACGACTGCTTCAGCTCCTTCTGCAGCCATTCCTCTAGTTCAGCCATTAGCACCCACATCCACTCCCCACTATCCACATTTGCAAGTTTTCTCTGCCACCACAAGCACTAAACAAATGTACTTTTATGTACTTGGCTTCCTAAAGAAAATCAAGTTTATGGATTCTCCCTTCACTTCCTTCGTCCCTAGCACTGCCTAAACCCAATAGCCAATTTCTAACGAGTTCCATGACAGAGTAGAGTTAATAAAGATATGAAATCCCAATGTGCTTTATGAAAACAGGTGAATCTGTAAAGATCCTCACAGGAAGGTTGCCTTCAAACCCCTCCCTTGATGCCAGTAAATCCACAGAGGGGAGCCCTTATATTTGATCCAAGCACGAGGAAAGTTTTAACAGGAGCCAATTCATTTTTTCTTTTAGATATCTAAATCAGTCAGGCTTAAAACACAGATTTGGAGGGAGGGGGTGGGGTGTGTGAAGTCAAACCTAATTTAATGCTATGACTCATGGAAATACTTGCTATCTAAAGAGAAGATAACTCTGTTGTCTTCATGCAACTCCAGGAGCCATGACCTATACAAACTTACAACAGCAAAACTGCAGTTTTAGGGTTCAACAAAGCTGAGAATAGAGAGGGGTCAGCAATTTCTCATCTCGTCTCTTCCAATATGACCTGTAAAAATACCTTTTTTGGTCTCGATCCTTCACGGTGGATAGCCACCTCCATTCATACCCACCCAGGCAAGAAACTGAAGGACAAAGCATCACCCTTAACTTCACGCAGCACTTTCTCTTCCCCATCATTACATTTTCACATCTTCTCCTTGGTGCTACAGTACAGATTTCTATGCTGATAACTGTACTGAATAAAAACTGTGGGAGAAGCATTTTAAGAGGTCCTTTAACCTGTAAGGCCATAAGATTGCAGTACCCTGGTAATAAATCTTTTAACCTCACACAAACTTAAACAGAAATTTAACACAGACTCCTGTAGCTAGACACAGGCCACATGACATGAGCAGCGTGGGGAAGCAGCCCATGCAGAGCCTTCAGCTCTCACAGTGCATGGGATGCACACTGACCGGAGCAGCAGCCTCCTTCGCTGCTGTATTTCACATGAGCATTTACACGTAAGTCAGAAAGGGAAAGCAGTCACCAAATGTGTAGAAATGAACTTGCAAAAAGCAAATTCACTAACCACTAAATAGAGACAATTAGTCAAATGGAAGATTTCACATAATTTATGTGCTAAGAAAAAAGGAGAAAAAATACCCTCAAACTGAAATAGAGGAATCTAAGCACCCAAATACCACCCATACTTCTGTAGGGGCGAGGAAGAAAGAACTGGCATGTTTAAAATGGTTCAAGTTTTACACATACATATACAAGAAGTCACTTAAGGCCTAAATAACCTGGCGAGCAATCCACTTGCTGTCTCAAACACGCCGCACACAAGTAAGCCTCCATTCACTTGTCATTTCCCTACCTCCCTCCGGCCAGCAGCTTCCTCGAGGTCAGTTCAGTGGCTTTACCTGTCAGTTTAGGGGGGAGGTTATGTCTTCTCAGTGCCTTGAAGGCCCATTTACCATCTGTGTAGCGTGCCAGAGCAAGGAAACTGTTGATCTCTGCCTCTGTCATACTCCCCAAAGTTTTCAGGAAGCTACTGTCAACTTTTTAATTCACAGAAAATACATATGGAAAAGTTGCTTTTATATTGACACTTGCCTGAGATGAATTAATATATAAACACATTCAGTATATCCCAGGCAGCATATCTGCCCACGGGAACAGAGGCCTCGGAAATGATAGCTGCTCCCTACCTATGACACATTGGAGATGAAGAAAACCCACTTCAGCAGCACGGAGCTGCTAGGGAACTCAAGGTTTTGTAACCTTTCTCAGGAGGATGTAAGAATTGTTTTCTCCTGTCCCAGAGCAGGAGTCTACTGCAATGGCTGCAGCTTTTTGTTGCTACCAGATCACACAGTGGGGACTAGAGAAAATGGGTTTTATCAGACACCTGTTAGAGAGGTGGAATCAGTTGGTCACTCAGTAAGGATAACTCAGTTTTCTCACCTGTAAAGGAAGAAATACCCCCATGGGGCTTCCTTGCTGAAAGAATTTTGTAAATCATCAGTAACAAAGTTTACCCTTAGTGGTCTAAGGTCATCAGGAAGTTGCATTTCTTCTCAGGAAACCACATTCTAATGGTAACTTAATCTCTCCAGGTAGACACCAATATCCTGCCATATAGGTTTATTAAGGCTAGGACCTAATTAGGGTATTATTATGACTCTCACTATGATAATACAATGTTTACAGTTAACCTGTAATATATCCACCTTTCTATTTGCATGGGATCCAGCTAATCAGTAACTCATTAATAAAGTTTAGACATGAGATTATATTCTATCAATAACACTTAACATGGAGATCATTTCACAGGCGCTGTTGCAATTTCAGATCATTTTGATTTGAGGTTCTGGAACAGATCACGAGCTGAGCACAAATGCATGCATCAAACTATTTTAAGAGTTGAAGAGGACAGACAGACAATAACAGTTTCAGTTGTTATTAGCACGTTGGCAGCAACAAAAGCAAACAGCCACAGATGCCAGCTGAGTAAAATCACAAAGAAACTACAAAAAGCAAGAAAACTCAGAAGCCTTGATATCCAGAGAGCCATGCAAGCAAACACTTTAAGACTTAGGAGGAAAGAACTACAATATAATTCCTTGAAATACTCATGATGGGGGCTGTAATCAAAGGGATTTGGTAACTGATGCTGAAACAATAATGACCATGCTGTCACTAACACAAGAGGGAGCGCTCAAAAAATAAGAGAGAGAGATCAAGAGACAATTGGAGAGAGAGCATTAAAAGAAACTCCTAGACACAAGAAGGCGGCACAGAGTTACCAGAGAACTCAAATACACACACGCCCACACAGCACCACACCATGGCAGTTTCGCTGACATAATTAACAGAGGAAATAGAAAACAACATTCCTGGTTAAACAGCTGCAACTTTTTTTGCTGTAACACCAGCGTTTATAAAGTAGAACTGGGTCATGATGACCCATCAAAAATCCTTAAGAGTATCTAGTTCTACATACATAAGCACACAATTCTCCATCTCAGGAGCTGTTCAGTTTTCTCTTGCTTATACTTCCACAAGAGCAAACATCCAGGTATACTTTTTAAGACACTTCAGCCCATCCACATTTCCACCCTTTAAGCAGAGCAGACCAGTACTAAAGCTGTCTGCAAGCCTGTAGAAACATGTATGGGTCTTTCTGCTGAACATGGGAATTACTTGCCTTTGAGAAAAAGAAAAGGCAAAGAATCTAGTTAACTGAAAATAAAGCAGCATTGTTTATATCAACTAAACCAAGAAACTCTCTTCAATACCTCTGAGGCAATTACGTTGTTCAAGAACCGCTAACAGCACCACCACGAACAGAAGAGCAGGTACTGCAGTTTGGAGATAGGACTGCTCAGTAACTGCAAACCAACAAGAAATTCACTTTCTAACTTAAAAACAAACCACCACCAACAACAAAAAAGCACTGTCAGAAACTCCCTCCCAACTGCATGGTATCGTACCACAACCTGATGTAGCACTAGCAGGGAGCAGTAGAGAACTAGGACCGTAGCTACTAATACAGTGTTTGAGCATGTTTCTCCAAAATCACCTTCCTTTCTTTTTCCCCATCTCCATTTTCCGTGTATTTCATCCATCCATTGAAATATCTCTTCTCTCAGGGGCCACTCTGGACAGAGACTACACTTCCATTATTTTGCAGGGGAAAATAGACTCTAATAGCCTATCTGGAAACCTGACAACTTTGCACAAATACAATAACAATTTGAGGAAAACAGCATGAAATAATTCAGCCGTTGTCCTAATAGCCTGCTGGTGGAGCAAAGTAAATGAGACCTAAAATACTGGTGTAAGACAAGCCTTTATCTATATTTCACCAACACATCACTCAGCCTAAAAGGCATAAGTAAAAAGAACAATAAAACTCCTTTGAGTTGCATATTCACTGTACTCTTGGTATCATTTTAGTTCCCACAGTAAATTCAGTGCCTCAACAGATTAGCATCAATGTCTACTCTATTACTTTTAAAAATTGAGAGCTACAGATATGTAGGAAGAAATAAATAATTATAACAATGATAATAATAATAATAATAATAGCCAAGCAGCATTCCAGGAAAAGCACGTTGAGAAGTTAGCATCTTGGGGTGAAACCCAAGGCACAAGAGATGGGAGAAGGGCACACACAGGAACAAAGTTTCTTTCTTCGTGGTCAGAAAGCAAGTGAGATAAGCCCCTGGGAATCAAGAAGCAGCTGACAGAACAGGAGAGTGTTGTGGTTCTGGTTTCTTACCCGTAACTCACCACACATTTTTATGGACACTTGCAACATAGTAACATGAAGAAATAATTTGGAAGAATTAGATTTCTATGTTTAGTAGATGGCTTTTACATTTAAAAAATGACTTGGTTTTTCTTTAAATTTTAATGTATTTTTTAGTTTATATTAGAGGAAATAAATAAGAACAAGGTTGGAAGAAGCAGTGAGACTTTTTCCTTTTCCTTTAAAATATCAAGTATCAAGTCTGACGCTGCCTAGCCTTGCCGGCTGAACCTCTTCAAGATTTGAAAATAGATATCTTGTGAGCTCCAGAACTTCAAATATTTATGGTCATAACTCACTGAAGAGACTCTTTTAAGATTCACAAAGCACTAAAATTAAAAAAAAAAACCAAGCTGCCAAAGCACATAGAAATTAGTGAGGTTAGATTTGGACATGGGTCTTTCCTGTGAAGATCCCTGATCTCATACAGAATTGCAGTAAAACGAGCGAGACTCTGTGGGGGTGAGTGGGTTATATGCAAAAAACCCCTGAGAATGCTGTATGAACTCACTGCAAGATACAGAGTTCAGCACTGACAGCATCTCTCTTCCTCTCCACTTAACTTTTAGTTCCTCATAAATAGGAATGCAAAAGCTTCCCTGCTTGCCACCATCTCTTATCTAGAAATTTCTCATGCAAGCACAATCCTCTTTTATAGCCCTTCTAAACTGCACCTGGAAACAAGGCCCCTGCTTCTTGAACTGCACTTTTCCTTCTCCAAAATACGCTACCTTTACATGGGGTTTTAAAAAGGCACTCCAGAGTACAGGGACCTGAGATACAAAAAAGTTCCCCTGCTCTTAACTCTGTCATTCTCCTGAAGCATTGCATAAATAAATCTAAATCCTGCCACAAAGAATAAATGTGGACACAAGCAGTCTCCAAATCATGTAAAAACACTTCTACCTTTAGAATATAGGCATGTGATATCAAAGGTAATCAGCAAGAAACACAAAGTTAATCTTAGCATACTGACTACTCATTTTCAGCAGGGCTCATTTGAGTAACAAGGCAAGAACTACCAGGGGCTTAAGTTCAAAATGTAAATCAGATGTAAATTTGTGATCCATGCAACCTTCTGGAAAAAAAACCAAAAAAAACCCCAACCAAACAATATTATATAAAAAGCTTAAATGAAATCTATGCAACTTGCATAGCATTTTCCTGCTTAAAAAGCAAGTCCCCACTCAGCGCAGAGGGTTGTAACAGTTACAGGGGTAGCTGTTACTTACTCACGGGGTTCTGTGCTAGTGTTCAGCTTGGAATCAAGCATATCCATGTAGCTACGCAGACTCTTTACAACATGTAGCACCAGCGAGTGGCCTTAATGACATCCAGTTCTGCCTAGGACCTTCAAATGTAACACTGAAACCACAACAAACAGGCTGCCAGGAAAAGATCAGGCCCAGAAGCCTTGCCTGCAGCACTACAACTAGAGTCTTGCAGCTTACCAAGATCTTCCAACACACCAACACCTTCCTTTCAGCTGTTTACTTTCATCACCTCCCCTTGGATGTATTGGTAAAAAACATGGGGTGGAAATTAAGTAATTGGTGATTAATATAGCCAAGCTGATGTAACTAGAGGCTCAGAGTACCATTAACCAGTATAATGATTTTCAACATTATCTCCTCTCCCATCGGTAAATGTCAAAGTATTTTCCAGTGGCAGCACAGACCTTTGTACAGTGAACAAAAGCCCATTGACAGCAGCCTTGTTTTCATTAATTTCTCCTGACAGACTCCTTTAAGTTGTCCATGGTTAAAAATCACTGCTTTAATACAATCCGTTCCCCCTGTACATCTCAGCATCTCCTGACGAAGGACTAGCAGTTGCTCCTGAGTTCACATTGGTCATATCATCTTTTGAAAGTCACATTCACACTGTGCTCCCAGCAGCGGTGACCATCCAGCTCAAGGACTCTGCTAAACTGCAAATGCAACCAGCCAGAAAGTTCTCCAGTATATTATCAGCTGCCTGCCACGGGCTGACAAAAGACTCCAGAGGATCTCTGATAGGAGCTCAACACTCAGAATTCAGTGACACCTACAGACAGAAATTAAGACAGGCCTATGAGGAAAATACAAGTTTTCTGAATTAGAAAAAAAAATATCTAGTCTAGTTTGTGATGAAAGAATAGAGCTGACTACATGATGAGACACTTGTTTCAAGATTTCCAGGAACACTCACACGCTTGTTCCATGGCACAGCTCCACTATTACTGCAACGGGTCAGCAAATGGAGAGGAGCTCTTTCCCTCTGCAAAAGGACAGGAGGAGGAAGCATTTCTCTTTGATACTATAATTTTTACTTCCTTGTAACAAACTGTTTCCTCTAACTTGTGTACTCTGTACTATAATTACATTCATTATATTTCACTCATTACTATTATTGCCTACAGGCTTCGCTAGACAGTGTCAACAAGAACGGAAACCAATGCAACACCAACAGCACTACAGCTAGATGCCCCCGAGACAAAAGCATACTCAACTCCATCTATACCGTTACTAAAGACATTTCAGAAAAACAAGTGGCTTGATCAGGTGTCTGGATGGCTACACTCCCAAATCTTTAACAGACAGCTGTAGCTCCAAGTGATTCAAGAAAATTGGCTAGGTTCATTGGATCACAGAATCACAGAATATCAGGGATTGAAAGGGACCTTGAAAGATCATCCAGTCCAATCCCCCTGCTGGAGCAGGAACACCTAGAGCAGATGACTCAGGAACGCGTCCAGGCAGGTTTTGAATGTCTCCAGAGAAGGAGACTCCACAACCTCCCTG
>VZTM01020368.1:63951-81385 GCA_013400555.1 Jacana jacana
AATCAGGTTGGTTAAGCATTACTTCCCCTTGGTGAAGCCATGTTGACTGCCTCTTATGACCTTCTTATCCTTGATGATATTGTCAAACCTTAAAAATGAAAATTACTCCTTTGAATTTAAAGGTAACTAAAATTCCAGAACCCCCGCCCACAAAAGCCAACATTAGGGTTCATTTCTGTCACAACTAGGGCCCAACTTATCCGATGGATAAATCTGACAGGAGAAAAGACAGAATCATAATTAGATAATCCCCCGGTTCACACTGATATATTAGCAGCAAGTGTCATTATGATAATAAAAGAAATTAAATTATACAAAGGTGTTCTAAAAGTCAGTATGCATGGCACAAATTAGGGGGAGATGAATGGTATTTTAAAGCAAGAGGTGCTCAACAACCAAAATTACATGTACTTGGTTCTTCCAGCAACAGTGATCTCTGAATTTGGAAAGTATTGACTTGGCCAGATCGCAGGATCAATACCCCAACTCCAAAAACCATCAGTAATCTTTGGTCACTGGCCCCAGAAGTGCCAATGGTCTTCTGGTAAGTACCACCTCCTGCACAGCGTAAACCTTTTCACAGCTTCTGCAGTCTGAGCAGCGTTTCTTGGTGCTTCCATTATTAGCTATCAGGAAAATCACCTGAGACACAAAATTATATCTTGTTCTAAAACACAAGCTGGACTAAACTAACTCACTGACTCGTGACTAACTTTCCTTAAATTTATTTTGTATGGAAAATTAAACACAGTTTAAAGAAATCTTACCATCATGAATCTCAAATGCCAAACTAGTGATCTTCTGTGTAATTATCATCATTGGACTGTTACAAAAAAAAAAGGAAGAAAGAATAATTTAGAAAGAAGTTCAGTATTTTCTTTCACATGTAAATATCAGGGAAAGTTCATACTAATAGTCCAGGTTAATTATTCTCAACTGGAAGACTTTCAGTACAAGGGCAAAGTGATTAGTCTCTGGAGCTCAAACCATTGCAGAGTTTTCAATGCAATGAAAAGGATTTAATCCTTCATTATAGTATTTGACGATCCGCACTTTTTATTGCTGCGTTACGTTCCACAAACACAAAGTGTTTCATGTGTATTTTTCTGCTAACTAGTTTGTTTGGGTTTTGGGGATTTTTTGAAGTGGGAATAATAAAGTAAAAAGGGCAGTAAGAGCAATTCTGTGCATTGCAAATTACAGCAACAGTAAGACAATAAAAGACAATAAAAATATACCAAAGTTGAACGGTGCTATTATTTAGCTATGGAGATCACTTCCACTGTGTCTACTAACACCTGGTCCGATGCTTAATTTTTCCATCTAGAATTATTATTTGCTTCAAGTAGACACATCTGGCAAAACAAAATCCCAGCATAATTATGCTGGATCCAACAGTGTTTAGTTTGTTTTGAATTTGATACACTTGAGTGGATCTTAAGCTATCCAAGAGCTAGTCTTCCCTAGGTAACAAGTCAGCTTTATATTGAGAGCTTACACCATGTTCATAGTATCTAAGAGTTTGACTGTGAATTCCAGCGCTGCTAACCCCCTTACTGCAGGGAGGGAGGCTGCAGAGGAGAGCATATCACAGGCTGCCAGAATTCAGAAATTTAACTTCAAAATCAGATCTCAGAAATACATCAGGGACTGCATTTACCTTGTAGTATCTGAGCTGGAGGCAAAAATAAAAACTGGAACAGCATAATCTTGCTGTAGGTTAGACACACAGTTTTGTTCAAGTCTTTTGACTACACTTGCCTTTTTTTTTTTTTATTTTTTAGCATATTTAAGTTGACATAGGAAAACAAATCCAAGAGCCATCAAGTCCTCCTCCATTGACAGTGCTATGCCAGTATTTTGCCAGATGGCTTAGTCTGTCAAATTATTAGTTTTTTAGGTTATATTTATTTCAAAGCACACAATATTTCCAGTCCTTAGAATGCAAAAGGGGGGTTTTCTATCATGTTATCAGTTACCCAAAATCCTGATATCAAGACTAGAGGGACAAGCAAAAGTCAACAAGGAAGAAAAAGAACAGACCATCTGGGAAATCCCTCATATCTCTTTCTAGCATTTAACCTATAGATCTTCCTGGTGCTGGCAGAAATCCCCAGTTGATTCTGAAAATAATGAGGTTTTCTTCCGTAAGTGGACACGTGACAGCAGAGATCCTGCCTGGTGGAAGGATGGAGCCCAGGAGGAGCTCAGTCAGACCTTCCATCAATTCTAACTGATACATTTGTCATTGGTATCATCACAGACCCTGATAGATTTTTATGATCTTTCCTCCTGCCGCCTTGCTCAAGTGGCTATTCCAGTATCTTCAGAGGTTTGGCTGAGGAGCAAGAATGTAGAGATTAGAAGAGTCCCTTCCTAGAACAGTGAGGCTGTGAACCAGGATTTTAATGATCCCTTTTAGGTGCTGGCAGAGAGGCAAAGGAGGCGGTGGAAGGCTCCCTGGCAGCTGGGATCTGTTAGTACTGAAGCCAGGACCACACAGCTCTTGCACAAGCAACTGCACCTCCAGCACGAGGTTTCCCCTCAGCTTTCTCCACTGTCAGTACATCCATACCTTCCCTTCACACCTTCTGCAGATTACGAGGCCTTGGCCACTTCAGGTGGGCATGGCACATCCAGCAGAAAGAGCTAGATAAACAGATATTCAAGGCTTTTTGGGGCTAGCCACTAGATGAATCCATTCCAACAGCTTTGGAAGAACTGGCTGGTACCAGGGCTCAACAGCTGGTCAGGCAAATTTTGTTATTTTCTAGAGTTTACTCTCTTCCCCTGGAACTAGAAAAAATTGACAGAAAATAGGCCCCTTTGGTGCACTCCTCCTCCTCCTGTTTTGGAAGTAACCTCTATCTCAGGCCTCAAGGGAGCAGAGGTAGTATATGCCAGAGATTTAATGTGAAATGCATATATCAAGCTCCCGAACAGG
Source organism: Jacana jacana (assembly GCA_013400555.1). Taxonomy (NCBI): domain Eukaryota; kingdom Metazoa; phylum Chordata; class Aves; order Charadriiformes; family Jacanidae; genus Jacana; species Jacana jacana. Next base: position 66,896 of record VZTM01020368.1, read on the forward strand.
TACATGCAAAGGATGGTTTCAACCGAGCAGCTCAAACGTACCACCAGAGAAGTTGGATCTAGGCTTCAGAACAGTTCTGTTGAGAGCACAGATCTCCCAAATCTTTGGATGTGTTTACAGCCAGCAGATCTCCCTGAGCTAACACCAAACCTACAGAGCCCCAAAGACAGCTGGTATCTGAGAGCAGAGCAGTCGCGTTTGTGCAATGCTGTGCTCAAGCTCTATTAATAGTTTGAGAGCAACAACAAACATGTACAATTATACCGTTTCCAGAATCAGCTGAGAGCTTTGATCACCGTCAAAGATGCACACTCTGGGCCTACGGTGAGCTGAAAGGGACAGCACTTGCATTACAGTTCCACTTGTAAAGGTGAAACATAATTCAGCATCAGTAAACCTAGTTTTCAAGTGTCTATATGCATATCTGCGGTGCAAGCTCTCGTTATGGCCAGTGGGGATCTAGCCAATACAGTCAGGGGCATCTGGCAAGTGACCCAGTTCACGTTAAGGTAGATACTTAGCAGTGGGCCAGCTGAAACGTCCTCCAGGCTCTACTGTCTACATCAATCAGATCTCTAGTGACTGCTATCAGAACTCTGATAGCTGGCTTGAAGGCAGACACTTGGATGTAGACATAAATGTAAAAAGATGTTTCAGAAGGTAAGACCCAGCTAAAAATGACAGGAAAGATGAACTTAACCAGAAAAGCTTTTGGCTCCAGCCTACGAGCCAAGTTGCTGTAATATGTGCTTGTTACCAATGAAGACTAAGAAACAACAAGGCTAACAAGCACAGCTCTACCCCACAACACAGGGAGTGTTAAACTATGGAGTCTGCTACCATTCATAGTATTCCAGACTAATGAGAAGTATTTTATTCATTCTTTTAAGTGGACTAGCAAATCCCTCATCAATTTTTTCCAAAATACATACTCTGTTTTAAATCAAAAAACCCCACCATCAGCAGCAAACTTATTTACAGGAGACGTTGCCCCTCACTTCCCTGTGTCTGTAGTACAAAGAAGAATCACCCATTTTTACTTTGCCTATTTAATTCTGTTTTGCTCTTCTAGAGCTCAAGTCACATATAGGTTTAAGTTCATTGTATAAAATGAGAACACACATAGACAAAACCATTTCCAAGGGCTGTGTGACTATTCCACCACATGGGTGCTTCTATCCTTTGCTTTCTTCTTTTGGCATATTTAACATAAAACCAAAAAAGAAAGAAGCCAGAAGATAAACCCCATAAAACATTCAGATTTTCCTCACCCAGTGGTATCAGACTGTGGCAGGCATGCAAGCACATCACATACAATTCAAGTTTCAGCATGTCACCGTGGGTGGTAGTACAGATTTTAGGGGAAAAAGCAAAAGCAAAAAAACCCAGAAAATTCCCACAACAAGAAAATTCTTTATTATACTCATTCATGATTCTAAACAGCCACAATTGTTCCTGAAATTCTCAGTTTGCATGATTAAAGCACAGGTATTGGTATGTGTGCCAATATGCACACACATGCCCTGCTTTCTGCCAGAATTTCAAAGGCTGACACATTGAACTTGGACAAAAAATAAATAACTGAAACAGTATCACTTAGGAAGAAAAGATGGAAAGATTATTTTTCTCCTTACCCAGAAAAATCAGCAGAATACTGTCCATAATCAAAGATATAGACTCTAGTAATTTGGCACACAGTGAGGTATCCCAAAGCAAAAACAAAGCAATACCTGGAAGGAAAATGGGAAAAAAAATAAAAAAAAAGCTTTACAATTAAAAACCATCAACACTTCCCCATTGAATAAACCAACTTCTCCAGAATTAAATCTCCAATGATTTCTAATGAATATTACACACTCCGATTATGTAGTAACACCTTCATTCTGACTGGGGTTTTGGTAAGAATTAGTCTATGCAAGAACACAGACATATGTTTTTTAGAACTGCACAGTACTAACTTACAGATTCAATTGTCACAAGCCAAAATATTGATTCATATAAACAGAGCACAGAATTTATAAATTCAAACACCACTGTAAAAACCAGAAGTCCTATAAAGAGAAAATGAACCTTTTAAGGTTTTGGGTTGTTGTTGTTTTTTCTTTTTATTTTGCTACTTCAGTGTTAATTTTTTTTTCTATGAGTATAGAAATTTGGGAAAGTACACATCAAACATCATTTCCATTGAATACATTTCTATACATTTTAAATTAAGCACCACAAATCCTACTGTTGCTGTTTTCAAAGGAACTGGAAAAGGCAATTAATTCTCAAATACACACATTAAAACAGACGTGAAAGAGAAGGGTACAAGATGCCTTTATACCTCCTGTTATAGCTGGTCCTCAGCAACTAAAAGAAAAACACGGATAAGAACCACCTTACATAAGTATTATAAATTTAATTTCACATATAATTTTTTCAGGTCAGGGTTGGGATTTCCACCCTCTTTGGAAGATGTACGACAGTAGACTAGTGAGAACTGATTTGCCAATACACCCCACAAGGGCTGTCAGATAGTCTGTGCAATCAATAAGGATGGTGAATGCCAGCAGGAGCTTAACGGATCCTTTAGGACTTCACATATAAACTTCAATCTTGAACATTGCCACATAAGAAACTCTCATGGTAATGAAATCAAGCACTTGTTTTGTGTTCACAAGACTAACGTTCAACCCATACAGCAGGTCATCTTACACATTCAAAATCCAGTTAGAATGAAAAGATCCATACCACCACATGAAAAACCATGATTAGGACTGGATTTAGGTGGAATAGCAAGAGACATCACAGGAAGACCCTGCAACATACTCTTCCTTTCTTTCCCAAATAAATATTGTTGCAAAAAGATTGTTAACGTAATAAATTCTATAGTCTTTGAAATTATTCTTCAATCTGAACATGTTACCTGTTTTTGCCCTACAGAAACTTGCAGTTTAACCTTTAAGAATTGTGCTAGATATAAACCATTTAATATTTTGAAACATCCAACTTTCAAATTACAGATTACCCTATATATCAGTAGCTACACTGAACCACACTTGTTACTTTTTTTAAAAAAAAAAAAGCTTTAGCAATTTAGTTTAGCAGTTTTAGCAATAGTTTTATTTTCTGATTTCATGAATATTAATAATCCAGGAACAATATTATATTGCAGGGCTAGTTGGTACAAAACTGCTTATAATAAGAATCAAAGTTATACAATAATTGGCTCATAATTATACCACATTATCTCAGCAAGAAAAACAATTTAACACACTGAGGCTGTATATAGTGGACTGCAGATATCAGGAGCATGATATGATGTAGAACCCATTTTAGATATTTGAAATTAAAATTTTCCTGAGATATTTTAAGAAACCTACCCACCCAGCCTCAAATAAACAAACACCCAGGTTTTATGTGAATGAGCAGTATGTGGGCTTAGTTTGCCCACGCTGAGATCAGTCCCAGTTCTTCCATTCACTGAACAGTCAATATAATTTCCAGCTTTACCAGCCTCTGGATTTACATACTAAACAATCCCTGATCAGAAGTAACTTCCTACATGTAGAGATATCTGCCCGCATCATTCCCACCCATGGATGCTATACTGAAAAGCCAAGAAAAATTCAAATACTGTGGTCTTATTTAAGAGAGATCTCATCTTATCCCCACTGGCAAGATCATGTATTTATCAGCAACAGTCTATTCACAGTATATTGGACTTCAAATGCTCTCCATAGCAGAGCACATACTTGGTTAGGTCAGGAGACGCACAATACATTAGAGGATTAGGTACACACCCTCAGATGGAAGAAAACACACCATTTTCTATCCCATACATTTTATATTGTAAAACATTTTAGCATCAGGGAATGTGGTAACCAGGGCTGTCTGTAAAGCCCTGGTGCAGAGCCTTAGCTATGGACATTAATGCAGATTTATGACTGGGTTATGTAAGGACTGCAAAAAATAGTAACCTGGATGTCCATCAACATTTAAGAAATGTGGAAGGTAGAAAGTGCTGTTGTCATTGGACACTTGTCTAAGAGACTCAAAGAACAGTTGAGATTGGGAAGAACCCTCTAGAGGTCATGGGATCCATCCCCCTGCTCAAGCAGGGCCATGTCTTCTTGAATCTCCAAGGAGGGAGAGACCACAGCCTCTCTGGGCAAGCGGCACCAGTACCCGGTCACCCTCACCGTAACAAAGTGTTTCCTGCTCTTTGGACAGTTTGATGCTGCATTAGGCAAAACTTACTATTTCAAAATCATATTTGCTTTAGGTACAAGTGAGAAACATGCCTTTCTAACATGACATGACCTGGTATTATTACGCCAAAGCTTGACGTTCAGATCTAAGTAGGATAATTATACATTGCCATGTGGAAGATCCATGAGTCCATGTCAGACAGGAAAACACTATTATACACTTTGCAAAGGCAGAGCAACAGTTAAGTACCACTTGAAATGGCTCACAGTACAACTAGGCTTGTTGCTGGACTGAGGTACAGCCAGTTTTACCATTAGCAATGTCAGTAAAATAAATCACAAGAAACATGTGGCAAAACGTAGGAAGTAAGTGGCCAAAGTAAATGTAATTAATTCCCTAAAAGTTTATTACACAGATAAAAATTAAAATCAGCATCAGGTCAGGGCAGGGGAACCACTGCAGTATGTTAGATCAGGTGGATGTTTTCAAAACGCCACCAAATGAACACAGGTGTTTCTCCACCTTTGAAAAATACTTTAAGGCTGGACATTGGGAAAGAATTCTTCACAGCAAGAGTGGTCAGACACTGGAATGGGCTGCCCAGGGAGGTGGTGGAGTCACCATCCCTGAATGGGTTTAAGAGTAGATTAGATGTGGTGTTGGGGGATCTGGCGTAGGAGAGAACTTTGTAGAGTAGGGCTGATGGTTGGACTCGATCCCAAGGGTCTCTTCCAACCTGAATGATTCTGTGATTCTATGAACGCATCAAACCCCACAGAATTTTTGCTTTCACTTAATTTGCACATTTTTCAAGTACCCCCAAGTCCTACAATATGTAACATACCATCATTTTGTAACAGGCTTTTACCTGACAATTAGCTTCTGAGGAATTCTAAAATATTTTATGATTGTTCATCTTAGCAACGAACCGACTTTAACTTCCCTGTGAGCACTTGAGGAGAGGTGGGGAGGGAACTTTTAAAAGTGTTCAATCCTTTTAACAGACTAAGAGATGACACCTTGTTTGAGATGGGACAGAGCTTTCCCAACAGCTTTAAAAGGAGAAAACATCATTTGCTGTGACGCTTGAACAGGAGCCCACGGGCACCTTGCCTTGAGGAAAGCCAGAAGCATCTATCAGATCCAGCATCTGCTATCCTTCCCAACACTCTCTTCCAAACCAAAACCTAACTCTACTATGAAAAATCCACTTAGAAAGACCAGTAACAAAACAAATGCATCCTTTCTTGCCTTCACATTTATACAACCTTTCTCTGGTTTCGGTATCTGCTGACCAAACTGTCGGTCACCTGGGCACTTCCAGATAACCTTCAAAATAGGTGTCAGTCATCACGACCTAGATGGAGAGATTTCTCCCAACATTCAGTTAATATCCACACTGAAGTTACAGTACAGAAATGGAAGAAAATAAACCCCCCACACCCTTACACACCATCCCAGCACTTCTTGCTACGATTCCCCATTCCATTTTAGAATCTAACCCAGAAGCTGCCTTCCCACCCAGCGCTGAAACTCGCCAATACATTGTGTTTAAACACAACTATGAATTTTAACTGTCTTCCAGCTACATCAGGCACCACCAGCTCCAAGTTACACACAACTTGGAAGACTTCAAATTTTTAACTGATGAGGAAAACATGGGAACTTGCAAACTACACAATGCTTTTCACTTTCCAAGTGCATCTCTGCACATTAGCCCTGCCACATCACATCCCCCGTTGGTGGGAAATGTCATTTAAACAGGGAAAGTACAGCGACACGTTCTCCCCAAAGGAAGTTTAAAAGGTTTATGAGGGCTTGTCTCATTCCTGTTGTTTCTCCTGCAAATGTGTGGTGCAACTTGCCAATCACCTTAACTCTTGTACAAATCCAGCTTTGCTTCAAAAAATTCAAGAAAGCTGAAAATGCTTTGAAAGTACTCGTACTGCATGTTTCCTACCCTCTTCAAAGGCAAAACACCCCTTAGATCAGATTCTGGTCTAAAGAGTAAAACTAAGTAAAGTAAAAGTAAAGCAAAAACTGAGTAAGATTTTGCAGAGCTCAAGCACGTGAAGTTTTACCCAAGTACAACAAATGGAATTACAGGCTGCACATGAATGCAACAGTTTTACCCAAGGCTAAATTTTCTCCTCTAGTAGGAAAGCAATTAGTCATGAAGTTACTCTATACCTGATCTTGGTGAATAACGTTCTTGTGAGCAGAGTGACAGAAGTAATTCCTGGACATGAACAACAACTAGAAGCAAGTCACATTATTATTATTACAACTAACTTTAAGACAAACTGACCTGTAATGAACATTGTACTATATGCAATAAAAAGAGAGAGAGAAATTCATTGAGAACATATTTGAGTCTGATTCACAGGATCTTCATTAAAATGACCTTACTTTATCTATCAACAGATGCAAGAGTCAGACATGTCTGGGAGACACTGCGGTAATAAGTAGCAGAAAGCAGAACAGATTGTCTGAAATCTAAATTCTGCTTTAAAGTTACAAAAAAAAACCAACCAAACAAACAAGAAAAAAAAAAAAAAAAACAAAAAAAAACACAACCCAAAACCCCAAACAAACCCAATACCCAAAATAGATTTTAAGCAAACAATAATTAATACAGGAGGGCTTTTCTTGTAGAAGTCTGCTGTATTATGGTTCAATTCCTTACTAATTTGAACTTCCCAGAGCACTATTAAATATATGTCCTACCCACGAAATTCTATCATTCCTTTAAAAAAAAAAATAATAAAAAAAATGTATCAAGTAAACCAACCAAAGAGTTTTTAAAAAGTATATTCTTACCTATTATACATAAAATCTAACATACTATACGCACATATATATTTTTATATATTAAATAAGCAGCCCCTCAAAGTAGTACTCTACAGAATGTGCATATCAAGAGAACTTTTGTTTAACTGTAGTTTTAAAAAATGCAAAAGAATCTCATGTTAGCAAATACATTGCCCTATATCATTATTTCTTGTCCAGTCATTTTTGTCAACTAATGTTAATCAACATAAACGTTAGGTTTTACTACCTGCATTTAGTTAAAGCCAAAAGGCTTCCCTGTATCTATGTCTATATATATATCTTATCCCTGTACTACCTCTCTTTTTGATCATCCTCGAGTTCAGCAGGGCCAACAGAACACCCTCACCAGCACAGCTCATTACTTCAGAGCAAAGAGGTCTGATTTGCTTTGAACAGCTCATTTATGGTTTTTTTTTCCTGCTGGCCAAGTCTTTTTATCTAGTTTTGCTTTATAAACGCATTTCATGTGATATACCCACTGTCCCGGCCACTACATCACGTGTATCAGAGGAGGACATAAAGGCCTCACACGAGCAGCAACACTAGGTCAGGTGAAGTCTCTATCTAGCCCAGGATCCAGGACTGCGTTCCTCCCAAAAGCAGCGACTAAGTCACCACTGCCCAGGAAAGCAGATGAGCAGAACAAACACAGAAACTACTTCCCCTGGGTCTTCCAGACTAAAACCTCCAGCACTTTGAAGGCCTAGATTCAAACATGGCACCCACACATGTAATAACCCTTAGCATACTGCTCCTTAGGAACTTTTTGCTCCAAAGCACACCCTCATCTTTACCATCCTCTCTTGCTCCAAATACACTTCAGACCTAGTAATTTCTACATTTTCAGCATAATTATGTACAAATTTGATAGCACACAATGAACCAGCATAACCTGCTTATATAAAGCTTCCATAGCTGTATATTCAGTGGTTTAAGAGCAGAACCCCCAGCTTTTAACTTGCATCCTGGCTTGCATAAAAAATAGTGTGACCAGCAGAAGCAGGGAGGTGATTGTCCCCCTGTACTCAGCACTGGTGAGGCCACACCTTGAGTATTGTGTCCAGTTCTGGGCACCTCAACACAAGAGAGATCTCGAGGTGCTGGAGCAAGTACAGAGGAGGGCAACAAAGCTGGTGAGAGGCCTGGAGAACAAGGCTTATGAGGATCAATTGAGGGAGTTGGGGTTGTTTNATCCCTCATAAAATCTGGGATGCTGACAAAGGAAAAGCAAGAACATCCATAAGTTAATTCTAGAGTTTTGTATCCATGGATGGGCAAGCTGAGCAGCACACAGGCCCAAAGTATCCGTGACACACATTAGCTGATTGCATTTGCATAACCGGGGGTGGCAGTTGTAATTTTGTTTGATTTTACACATTTGGGGGGCTCAGCATCTTAATTAGAAGATATTTGGTCAAGTACTACCATACCTATCTCGGTTTGCACAAAATGCAGCAAAAATAGAACTGCGACCTTGACAAAGGCAGCCTTGGAAGATGTCATAACAGCTTCTCTATTTTAGGCTCTTCCCAGGCAGGGGAAGGACAACACCACACTATGTTATTTTGCTGGAAGAAAGTTAAATAAAACAATCAATGCAGTGCAATTTTTCAACAGTTAGTCAGCACATACTCAGGATTTAGCCTTGAAATAAAGGTTTCACATCCAGTCAAGATTCACTCCTTCTGCTTTGTTAAGAAATAAGACAATTTAAAAAAAAACAAAAGTATTCTTTTTCAGTTTCCAACGGAATTCCTGACCACCATGAAACATTCTACTGCTCTGATTTTTAGAAAACGTGACAGAATAGCCTGCCAGTCGTCCCATGCCTTGTTCTGAAAGCTGCTGCCTGGGTTTGTTTTTCATCCTGCTTGTGCCAATATTAAAAAAAATAACTTAAAAAAATTAAAGTCTTGTTTCTAGGGTCAGAACTGAATTCTTATCAAAATGTGGCTACATTCATTGTTAATTCTAATGAACATAATTAGTTTTCACTGTTCACATGAAAAAAATTCAACTCTGTGCCAAGAGAACATACAATATTTGTTTGCAAAACTTCAGAGGGAAAAATACACACCAAGCAAAAAGGTCCAAAGTGCTAAAGCTAAACATCTATTAATTCTCTAATCATCAAGCACAAGCCAACACTCATTAGAATTAGCTTAGTTTTGACTAACAGTCACAAGGTATGCTAGCCTGCCCCAACACATTGTTGTAACACCAAAAGGAGAGTTACTTACACAATTCCAGCTGGAACTATAGAAGCAGTATTGACAGATATCAATCAGTATAAGAACATGGATCAGTTATGATGCAATCAGTGAATGACTCAAAGTGTGGTTTTAACCAAGTCCCAACCCTCTCAGAATTTAAAGAAATGACTCCTGAAAATGTGAGCAATATTAATCCTTTTGAGTCAGTTGAAAGCCTTCTGATCCACACACTAGTCTGTCCATTCTGGTTACTTCAAGCAAAAATCCAAAATGCATTGCAGGGGAAGTCAAAACCAGACTGCCTGTGAGCCTATTTCCAGAGAAAGAAGCATTTGCACCATATTTTGACAACAAGTAATCTAGCTATCCCATTATCCCATTCCATCCCATCCCTCCTGAGCTCTCAGCTGAAGATTTTTGGGTCTGAGTGCCATTAAAAAAAACCACAAACCGAACAAACCCAAGACATTTAATGTGAGGTCAGAGTTCTCTAACCTTTAGATGAAACAATAGTCCTACACAACGGCATAATGTTGGCCCAACGGCTGCCGCTAGCTTGGCCTGCCTGTTATGGAGCACTGCCTTACTAAGCTGGTCAAGACACGCTGACCACACATCAGGCCTGCCCCTTCAGATGTCTACAGCATGGCTATGCTGGGTTTTGTTCAGCCAGTAGAGAAAAAGCCACCCAGGCCCATCCAGTTCCTGCATAAGAGACACACAAAGCCATAGGACAGGAGGCTTCATTAGCTCAAATGCATCTAGAACCATTTGCGATGGTTTCACTGGTTTTGTTTACTAGAGATTCCCTGTAGACATAATCACTTGCTTAATGTCTTTTGATGTTTTGCTACATAATGGCAACAAAATGACTTGATAAAGTAAATCCTGAAGGAAACTAAATTAAATCATTCCATTTATAGCTACAGGCCATATTCCAAACAGGCAACACTGATACATGACAAACACAACAAACATTCTTGTCAAAACGTGTACTAAAAACTTGGTATTTTCCACATGCTCCCTAAAGTTCATATTCTCTCCCTTTCTGACCTCTTGCCTTGTTCTCTCCAAATCTGGAACGTCTCAAGGACGAGGAGATGAGCTTCAGGCTCTCATACAAAGGAGAAACATCTACAAGCAAAGGGGAGAGGCAGGAGGGGAGGTGTTTTCATTTCTTCCATCCCAGGGAAGAAACACGTTGTGCACTTCATTTAAGTCTCCAAAGGAACATGGAACCAGGAAGGGTGGGAACAGAAAAATTTATTTTATCCCTTATCAGACTCAGAGCTGAGACCCAAAGTTGACCCCATCCAAAATCTTCATGTTAAACTGAGATGCGACATGAGAGGTCACTTAAGTTCTCTCTCACCTGGAAAACCGTAGCATGTCACATCAACCCGTTTCTGCAATCACTTGGAAGTGTAACAGTAAACAATGCAGATAAGAGCACTGCATCTGACCTTTTCATTTCAAGAAATGGACAATACTATAGAGCACTTAAAACCACACACCAGTAAGAAAGCCTAACAGCTTCACAACACAGAATGTGTTAAGGTAGAACTCCCTGATGCTGGAATCTTCCTCACAAAGCCCAGATGAAGGAAGGAGATTCTTGACATCTTCTGACAAAGATGAATACTCCTAACTCAGAAATAAATCAGCTGCTATATTCCACAAACACTTCTATTCTGGTGCTGTGAATTTTCCTCTGTTCACCCGTTTTTCTATATAATATTTACCTAGCTATATGATGTTTCAGCATCACAACATGCAAGTGGTTTTTATCCTTCCTCTTTCTCCCATGTGATACTGGAGTAACCTTCTTTCCAAGATGAGAACCATGCCCAGTGTCCTCACTTTCACCAACCAGCAGAAACACATAGAGTGCATTGCCAGAAAATGGGTCTCCTTTTAGGAGTCAGCTCTACACAACTTCTGTGGAGTATTTTTAAGGAAATACGGATGTTATTACAGAACATTGACAATAAGAGGATTACTGGAAGTACTGTGCTGAGGTACAGCGCTACTAGCCATAGTAGTTCAGCAACTGGAAATTGAAACTGCTAAATGAGAAAAAAAAAATGCAAGACAAAAATCATTTTGTTTCAGTGGACACAAGGCTTCATCCAAGAGCTCACAGCCAGTAAAACACAACCAGTTCTCTGCTGGCAAAATGCTCGGTCGGATCAATCATTAAACCCATTACTGCCGTCAACTCAGTACTTGGCAAGTATCATCTTGGATAAAGATAAGGGCGAGCTGTTATTTTCATTCACCCACTCATCAACCTGCTCTAGCTACACACCCCCCTTGCACCCGACGCCCCCCGGCTGTGGCTCCTTCCCGACTGCAGAGCAGAAGACATTGCCAGCTGTCTCAGCCCCCCAAGCTCCGCTGTGACCCCCACATCCTTGCTGGAGACACACCACCTGAGAGAGAGGAACAGCATAACTGCAACACCGCCGGGAGGGGTAGGGGCCAGGGGGGAGGTGATGCCAGCTGGAGTTTGCGTTCAGCCAGGCAGGAGACATCATCTGCATGTGTTAGGGATGGCAGCAGTTGGGAAACACAGGGGATGTGATTTGCTGAGAAGGTGGTTGTGCAGCCAGAATCAGCACACAGAGCAGCTGGCAGATTAATCAACAACTCAAACCCCTGCAAGGTGCAATCCTCGGTGCAAAATGTCCACAGGAATCAAATTTAGTTACAGGAACAGATACTTGATTAATTCCAATATCAAAGGAAAGCCAGAAGTTTGTGTCAGCAGCCTAACACACCCGGCAGACAGCTGCATCTCCTTTTAAATGTTTCTCAAAACAAAACGCCCTCTTTAGCCGAGGTACTTAGCAGAGGGGCTGATAGTACTGTAGTTCCCAATCTATTTCTTGCTTCACCTTCAGGAAGGAATTGATCAGTTCTTTGATTTCTTCTGGCCAAAGCCCCACAGCTTGTCTGACCTGCCCCAAAGTTGCAGTCCAACTCCTTCCAGAGTTGTTCACGTCATCTTGCAATCAGACACACATCTCAAGCGGCACAACATCTGAAATAAAAGCTTTTCTGAAAAAGTCTAATTTATTTAAAAAATAGCTTAAACAAAATGCCTGCTTTGCCCCAACATTTAACATTCCTTCAACCTGGTAAGACCTAGCCCTTCAGATGACTTGTTCGTTTCTGTCAAATTTTCTCTCCCCAATTTCCCCCACCCCTCCCCAAGCTAAGTTAAAGTACCACAATCACACACAAAATTTGTGTCTTCTGTGTGCTTTAATCAATGCATGGCACTTGACATTCACATGATGCATCAACTCACCACTGTCACAGTATTTGTCATACACTCCTGCAGAATCACATGGAGAGCTCTAAGTCAGCTGTTTCCTGCTCCCAGCCTGGAGAAGAACCTGCGGGTAGCTCCATCTTCTCTGCTCCATGGTGATGCCTGACACAGCTCACTCCTGAATACAGGATGGCAACTTCTATTTACATGCAGATTTCTTTCCTTCCTCATAACAGAAACACTACTGAATATTTCCAGGGATGAATTTGAGATACTCCACGGAAGGAGTGATATGCAATAGAAATAACATGGCAAGAAACCAATTCTCAGCAAAAGTGAGCTCTCTGCATAATGGTTATTTCTGGCATACAATAATCCTGCTGTGCACTCACACAGAAATGCTTCAGCTTGGTGCTTGTGATGAACCAGTACCTGTAGACTACAGCATGCAAGTACACAAGGAACTCATTATGGGGAAAAAAAAAAAAAAAAAGCCTTGCATTTATTTATGAAATTTGGTTCTTTCTTCCAGTTAACAATGGGAAACTGAAAAAAGGAATGTAACTACTCAATGACAGTGCAAGTCATGGCACAATCACCCATGGAAATGTTATATTATTCCAAGCTATGTTTATGATCTCTAAGTTAGCAAATAACTGCATTCTCAGAGTAAATATTCATATATTGCACATATAATTATTATATAAACTATACCTTTTTGAGTTTCAATTTACTTGGATACTGTCTTGATCCCATCTCCATACACATTTGAACTTCCCTGCACTAGCCTACACTAGCTGCTGGACTGCTTGCGCCCTGCTTTGAAGCCTCCCTGCTCTTCAGTACAGATGTACAGACCCACTGGTGTTTGTGCTCTTCTAATGCCCTTGAAAACTTTCATTCTAAATAACTAGAACCATTAAATTCTCACAATTGACTTTAATTTTTTTTTTTTTTTAATCAGAACTGCTCAGTTTATTCCCGCCAAAGTAATCATATGATCCATCCCAAACAGCATGGTGTACAATCAACAATTTTGTGTAGGTTTAATCACAATATATGCTAGTGGAAGAGGGTACAGTTCCGTAGAAGTACAGTTTTCATGTCAATGCTGAGAAGCACAATGAATGCCACATTGTATCTCAATTATCCTTTGCGATATGAAATCAAAAGCACGAATCATTCACCTGTATGGACACCCATACTAGTGCCATTTACCCATCACTCCTCATCAAGGTGTTCCCGTACCTTCCTGAACAGATTTCTCTCTCAGATTTCCTAAAACTCACTACAGGCCTCAACTTTCAATTCCCCGAATTTATATAATTGAGGGAAGCCACTCAAAATTCTCTCAAGGAAATAAATACTAATCTCACTTCATCAATTCCATTCTCCCAGTATTCAAACACTTTTCATACTCTCTGGAAATTTCCTCATGCTGCTGGTTTACTCCAGTTTGTACCAACAGGGATATGACCAAACACAACAACCCATTCTTTGTGTGAGCTAAGCCCAGTGTTTTTTCTTGTCACAAACACAGTGTCCAACCAAATGAGCTTCTCACTCCCAAATCTTCTGTAACACTAACTTATCAATGTACAAAATCTTTTGCTGCCAGCAGGACTGCCTAGAGGCTGCAAGTTACATGCAAGGAAGGTATTGCAGTCATTTCACCAGCTCAAAGCTTCCTTTGTCAAAGTTTTCATTACTTAAATTCCTTTATCTACAGGTAACACAAAAGTCACAAGAGACAGTTCTAAAGAGACACAGGACTTTTAAACCTGAGGAGCTACAAAAAAAAACTGAGAAGAGAGCTTGTCTTGATTTGTATTTTTCATACCAGTAATAGTCTGAATTAGAAAATATGCTCAAATTTGGTTTTAATCATAATTCTAGACTTTATGCAGTGAAAGCCTCTGGATTTAGACTACCAAAAGCCAATTATTACCACTTAGAAGTAAGTTTGCTAAACTT
>VZTM01020371.1:0-40013 GCA_013400555.1 Jacana jacana
AATTTACTAACCAGCAGTCACACAGAAATACCAAAATGTTCACAGTCTCAAATCAGAACAGTTGCCAGGGTCTTCAGATGTATAAAATATTTTCTGTAGGCCGTGATGTCTGACATAAACACATTGCCAGAGGAAGGTCATCCAAGTCAAAACCATAAATAGCGGAATGGTGGCAGAAAATGTTAAAAACAGTTACAATACACATGTTCTTTTCCCCTTAGGACAAAAGATTCTCATCATGTTCCTTTTTGTTATGCCAGAAATATTTAACTGATTCATGTTTTGTGGTATAAATACGTAAGTCGGTTTCTGTTCCTGCTTCTTAACAGTTCATTTTACCCAACATATAGATTCATTTGAACCAAAGTAAAGTATTCTGATCTCTGACGTTTCTTTATCTCTAAACCTTGACTACCACAAACAAACTTCTGATGTGGGCCCAGTGTGATACAGCTTCTAATAAGTAAATTTAGCAAAAGACTGACGTACATCTCTAACAGTATTTGTAAACATGATTACTTTGCTTCAGGAGACTGAAGCAGATATTTCCACTATGGAAAACTAAGGGAACAGACTGTTTTCATTCTTGACGCTATCATCACAGGGAAGTAAAATCCAAAAGGAGAGGAGTGACATAACTGGGCCATGATTGATAGACAATTCACAATAGAAGATAAGGATTGTGCTGCAGGCAAGGCTAAACAGGGAAGCAAAGGCACCCCTAAGCATTAGCTACAGTTAGCCCTGAAGTGGGAAGAAACAGAACAAGCTGAGTTGACAAAAGGTCATGCAAAACCACTGCTTTTCAGTTTCAGGTGCAGTAGGTTCACATTGGCAGGACTATATATTTGAACAACCCCTGTATCAGCCAGCTGAAGTCATGGACTTCAGCGCTTGCCCTCCGCTGCCCTCCCTCCCAGATAATTGCTTTTTACATGCAAAAACTGCTAACAAAAAGCAAATTTCAAAATCTCAAGCATGAGTATTCATGGAAACCAAATTTTAAACAGATCAGTAAACAAGAGAGACAATGACCTGATTTCCACCCTTTATAAGTAGGACCACGCCTCACCCACAACAATTTTGTGTCAGGGCCTGTGGGTGATGACAGAACTTTGTAGTTCAGTAAATGCAATGCACTCAATATATTGGAAGTAGGGTGGAAAATCTCTTAAAAAAAGCCTCTTCAAGTAGGTCCCTGGCAAGTAGTGCTTTAAAAGAAGTCAGCTGAGATCACATGGACACGAAGTACTGCAAAGTAAATATAAACCTCTCACCTAGCCAACGACACGGCCACTTTCGTTGTTCTGGTCATGATACCCTGGATACATACTCCATAGTTTGAAAAATAAAAATTTTTTAAATTGCCTGAAGGTAGACATATACAGTGCACAGTTCTGTGAAGAGATAAGTATAAGAAGCAATCTGGCTTTGTTAGTGGTGTTTCTGCTTGTGCTAACAAACACAGTAGTTCTCAGCTGAGCTATTTCTTGCCAATGGAAGTATTCCAGCTCCTTCAGAGTTAAGAAGGATCTTTTTGCAAAAGACAATGTAATTCCTTGGAGACATACTCTAATACTTCTACATTCTTTTTATAAGCTACTGCTCCTGCAATGACATTTTTCTGAGAGATTCAGACCTCTAGTGTTTTTTCAAGCCCACCTCTGGAGTAAGATTCGGGCAGGCAGCACAGAAAATCTTCAGACAGCTAGCATGATCAGTCATGATGAAACAGCTCAATTTGAAGAAAAAATATTCCATTATACAGCAATTTCTCTAAACATCATGCTCTAAATTAGAGACCAGTAAAATGAGAATACAATGCCGATGTGGATAAATCAATCCTAACTTTAATTGGCAAGTAGTTGGCAGTCTTAGATGCATTACAAATTATTCTCTCTCCCTTCCCACTTTTTCTAGCCCAATACTTTGGTTATAAAAGACTAAGTGAGCAACCATAGCCATTTTGGATGTCTTCAACCTGATCTAATATTGGGAATCTTTCCACTTGTGTATCTACACCAGCAAACTTACTGCCAATACAGCACACAAGCATCCTGTTCCCCTTTCTTGTAAAGGGTAGACTAAAAGCCTTGTTTAGTGGATTGGTACATTTCAGAAATTATTATACCACGAGCAGGTTGGTTGTTCCTCAGCAACAAGCATTAAAGGAAGGCTCCACAGGGAAATTCACAGCCAAAATGGGAGACACCAGTATAAGCAGCTGGCAAAACAACAAACCTTAAATTTTATCACATAAACTACTTAATTCTTTTCATCCTGTAAACAGATGAGTGTTTGGGGAGTAGGTTAGAATAAGAAACTTAAGTTATATTATTAACAAGCAGATTAATCATTTTAATAGCTAGAAACCTAATAACAGCAAAGAAAAATGATAGCTCCTGCTCTGATTCATGGAATCTGTCAGAATAACACTAGTGTGAAATAATAAAATGAAAGGAGACAAATTGTCCTGAAGAACATACATTTCACTGCTGTGCAGCATTATTTAGTCTGTACTGTTAATCAAATTTGACACACTCATACTTTTCAACAGGAAAAACAAAGGAAAATAGGAAAAAACATAGATACTCTCCCAAGGCAGTAAAGGCAGGTATTAAAAATATTCTCATTCAACCTGCATATGTTTAAACATTGGCTTAGGGTTGGTTTTTTTTTTCAGTCTGAATAGAATTTCATAGATTGCCAAAGAGCAAATAAAGGTAAATCCCATGTTTCCCACCATGAAATAAGAAGGTATATGAGCAGAAAAGCTTGCAGAAAAACTTTATGTTCTGTTATTTCCTCTACATAAAGCTGGCATACCTCTATCTTGGACTTAATTTATGTTCACATCCATTCAGACCCTACCCTTCTTGCCAGAGCTGACTAATTGATGATAATTTACTGATACTTTAATCTATAAATGCATTGGAATGTATTTAAAACATACTCTCTCACACATTACTGACAGTCTTGAGCCAACTAAAAGCCTAACCAGCCCAAAGTTTTATGTAAACTAATGGCTTGGGCAGCTCTATATGGTATTATGGGTCTTCTCAACCATCTCATTCTCTTCCATTTAAAAAGAAAAAGAGAAATGGAAAAGAGCTGTAACTCTAGAAGAGCAGGAGCAGAAGCTCTGCAAGTACACTGTCTACAATTTTATTTAATAAACACTTAAAGAAAAAACATCCATACTAATGTTTCAAATAAAAACGTTTAAGTCTAGTCAATGTATATGCTGGCATGAGTTAACATACAAAACAAATTCATAGCTCCATGAAAAGCGTGAAGAAATATTAAGTGCTAAGGAGAAATTACTAGCAACACGGGAAATTAATTAGTATTTTTTTTTTTCTGAAAACACGTCGGATTTCAGATCACATCTGATACTTCCAAAGTGTGTTTGGCTTTTAGCACTCGGACAAGACGATCAAAGTTCCTTCCCTATTGCCATTAAACAATTTCACTGCTTCTAACACAGCTAGGTGCAGGAAAGCGTAACTTACCAGAGCTGACCACGAGGTAGTGCTATTTGAACAAAAATCGATTGCGTTTAGTCCTTAAACGGTTTGGGATGTGCTGAGTAACTTTTTGTGTAATAACTTTCAGTTTCAAAATAAACACAAAAGAGCCAGGTTTCATGTGAGTTGTTGTCCAAACATGCAGCCCAGCTGTCCAGACAGAAAACATTTCCTTTTAAGCTTTTAAAGTTGTCCAGCATTAAAAGCTTACAATATTAAGCTTGCAAGAAAGCCATGATAGTTGTAAAAGGATTAAATGTCCTGTGCAAGCATCTACACTGTCATTGAGAATCAGTAGGTTAAGCTCCCTGGAAAGTAAGCACATGACATATTCAACTTAGCCTATTTTGCCAGAGCAGATTTCAAAGAGAAAATAGTAAAACCCCAAACATTTATAATCAAACTATTCAACCTAATATTCACCTAAGGCTCAAGCTAGATATATTTTCACAATGAGGGTGGTGAAACGCTGGCCCACGGTTCCCAGAGAGCAGGTAGATGCCCCATCTCTGGAAACATTTCAGGTCAGGTTGGACAGTGCTCTGAGTAATGTAATCTGGGTGAAGATGTTCCTGTTCATTGCAGGAGTCTTGGACTGGGTGACCTCTAAAGGTCCCTTCTAACCTGAACTATTCTATGATTCAGAATATTCACCAGCACTGGAATGTGAGCATCACGAACTCTTTTGTGCGTTAAACTGATGCACCTCCTTGATCAATACAGAGTGTAAAAGACTACTTCACTGCAAATAAAGCCCCTCACTAAGACTAAAACTTGGCTCAAACTCTTGACTTTCAGCATCTTGTGCAACTATACCACCACACAACTGAACCAGGAACAGCAGTACTTTCATGTACAATGATGCCTGAAATGGCACAAACATTAAGCCAGGTGACCAGAAACCCCTCAGACAAGCGTGAGGAGATGAAGAGCTTCTTTGGGCCCAGGGGCATGGCCACCCTCTCAGCACATCGTACTGCATCCAGCTTTGGAGTCCTCAGCACATGGACATGGTGGAGCAAGTGCAGAGGAGAGCCACAAAGATGATCAGGGGGCTGGAGCACCTCTCCTGTGAGCACAGGCTGAGAGTTGGGGTTGTTTAGACTGGAGAAAGTTCTGGACAGACATTATGGCAGTCTTCCAGTATCTGAAAGGAGCCCATTTTTAAAAAAAAAAGCTGGAGAGAGACTTTTTACAAGGGCATGTAATGATAGGATGAGAAGTAATGGCTTGAAACTGGAAGAGGGTAGATTTGGGTTAGGTATTTGGAAGAATATTAGGAAGAAATTTTTCATGAGTGGGGTGAGACACTGGCACCAGTTCCCAGAGAGGCCGTGGATGCCCCATCCCTGGAGGTGCTCAAGACCAGGCTGGATGGAGCTTTGAACAGCCTGGTCTAGTAGGAGGTGTCCCTGCCTGTGGCCTGGAGATTGAAATAGATGATTTTTAAGGTCACTTTGAACCTAAACCACCTCTGATTTTGCGACAAGGGGCCGAGCCCAACACCCCCAAGAGAAAGCAGACTTCCTGCTTTCAGAGCTCCTGTCCGACTGGGCAAATCCACAAGGGAATCCCAATGGATATTTTTTTTGATGGTGGCTTTTTTTACCATCCAAGGACTGCCCCTTCCGGACCTTGGTCTGACCCTTACGAGGGCACGAACTTGAGCGACTTGCTCCTGCCGGTGAGGGTGGTGTTTGCACTAACTCCACCCGCGCGGGGAGTGCCCAGGGAGGGGCGGGTCTTGGCTAGCTCTGCCCAATCGCTGGCTACCGCGGTCGCCGTGGCGACGGTGGACGCCGAGTGGCCTCAGTGGCAGCATGGCCGCCTATAGGAGCGGGGTGCTCGTCGGGAACTGGGAGGAAGACCTGTCTCTGGAGGAGGTAGCGGCGGAGCCGGGCCCCTCTCTCCTCGCTGGCTCCCGGGGAGCCTCCCCCGCCGTTTCCCCTCCCGGTGTCTCCCCGATTCTTTAAATTCGGTTTAAGCCTGAGACGGTGAGTGCTGGCTAACGTCTGCCCCCTCTCTCCTTTGCGAGCAGGACCGCCTGAGGGATTTTCTGCAGAGAAGAGAACGAGGAGAACTTTTGATACAGAAAATAAACAAACTTCGAGATAATCTTTTCAAGAAGGTAATTGTTTGAGGTGGTTATGTCAATCTTCTGTGACTCCACATAGAAGGGCGTAGCTGTTAGTAGTGTTCTTCATGCACTAAGAATGCTACAGGTTAGCATTTTATATGCTAAGATACTTGTGATATTAGGTTCAGATGATTCTGCAAAAAAATTATGTATATTTTGATTTAGATACAGCTGTCGGTGTCTAAGGATGGATTTCTTCATTTTGGAGACACTGTGATGCTCCTGCACCCGGACAACAAATCCTCAGAGGAGAATCGCCCTGGAGCATGTGGCCGTCTGACTCTGGCAATTAATCTTGATGAACTCTCCGTGTACTCAGCCACATCATTGCAAGTCCCTCGTGGAATTAGTGCAATTGAGAGCGCAGAACCCATGGGTCGAAATACTTTTTGTATTTCAAGGTTTGGTACTTTATTTTGAGTTGTTTCCAATAATTATGTTAGCTTTTAGTATCTTGTTTTGACCAATATGTGATGAGGTTTGCTAATATACGAGTGAATTTCACTAAGGTTAGTTTATTTAAGACCGAGTTTTTTAACTTGGGTCCTGCATTAAGCTTGATTCTGCTCTGCGTACTACTGTGAATAATGCCAAGGAAGTTTAAAGCAGCTTAGAACTCCTGTGAAAACAGAATGGAGTTCACTCTATCACTTGGCAAACTCTGCAGCTACTGCAGCACAGTCATATTCCAGCTGTGGAATAAAATCCATGTCCAAATATCACTTAATATTATTACTCATTCTTCTGCAAATAAAGTCTCTGGAGTAGAACTTTGCGTCAATGCTTTTGCTGTACATGAAGAGGAGAGTGGTTCTGTTGTCCTAAAAAGCCCTGTACCAAACAGCATATTTTCTCTCTCAGATACTTACTATCAGCTGTTTGTGGGAGAAGAAACAGAAGAACAGGCTCCTGCTCAACAGTAGGAGGCTCTGCCTGAGAGCACGTATTAACAGTTTAATAGTGCATAAGAGTACAACCAACCTATTTAATCCTGATTGGGCAAAACACTTTGTGTTAGACCTAAGAAAGAATTTGAATGTGAAGAGCATAATTTAGGCCTTTTCGAACTGCAATCAAAGTACTTTTCCTGAGCTGCTGTCTGGTCTTGGAGTCATTGGCACTGAATGCTATCAAGTCCCTCATTAACTGACTACTAAGTTCATCAGCAACATAAGTTTTTCACTCTGAATACACTTAGAAAGTCTAGCACTTAATTTAGCAATTATTTAATATAAAATACCGAAGTCATTGTGAAAATAGGCATAAGCCAGCATGTACTTATTGAATATCAGTTACATATGTTATTAGCCACATATGTTGTTACAGACAAACACATGCTGTTCTACTTTTAGCCAGTGATTTCTCAGATGCTTCTATTAAAGTGGGTCTCAGTGCTGAATTCTCATGGGGTTTTCATGGGACGCTGTCTTTCCACCCTGCATGTTAGTGAATACATCATAAAAAGTAATTAATAATCTGCTTCTATCCCGTTAAATATTTTAACCAGTGAGTCAAGTATGAAATGTCTTTTCAGTTAAGATATTTTACTTATTTTTAAAAGTCAACTTAATACAAAGCGTTGCCACAAGACCTAACTATACACCAAAACAAACAAACAAACAGAATGGTAGAGCTGATTATTTGAAAGTCTCTTTCTTCTTTTTACAATTTTAACAGTATTGATGGAAGTGCAGAGGGTGAACCTATTAGATTTGGGCAAAAATTATGTCTTGGAACAACAGGAGGCTTTTGTGGCCAAACGGTAAGGAAATAAAGTTGGAAATGGCAACAGTAGCATATACTGATAGTGTGCATTTAATCACTATGTATGTGTGTGTATATATATGTGCCCAAGGCTGTACAGTGCCTCAACATCTTAGCTTTACAGAACAGATTCAGAATCAGACATAGATCCAGATAAGCAATACCTACTTAGAAAGTTTATGCAACTTGCCTGAGATCAGGTATACTGGTCTAGGGGGCTGTCAGCCAGAATCACCAGATACAGGAGATTTTAAAAAAGAAAAAGGAAATGAAAATCAGTTTGTGAATCATGAAAGAGTTCATCATTGGGAGGGGGATGTTACTTTTTCTTTAAATAAATCCAAAATGAGAAGATTTAATTTCATGTGAAGATAAATCTATATTAGGCATAAAAAGTAACGACCTATCCTATCATTCCCAGGGAGCAGGTTTCTATTAAAGGTTAACATTGTTTCACTCTGCAAGTCAGAAGTGAGACATTATATGTTATGTATGTACTCAAAACAAATCACCCCAACTTTGAAAAAAAATTCCCTCTCAACAGCCATTTTGGTGACAGAGAATTATTGGAATGAAAATTCAATTTTAAATTAGTATTCAACAGTCTGTGTATAGAATAGCTCATTAATGAGTTTATCAGCAGTGTAGGATCTATGTCATGGGTTTGTATGTATAGCTTTAGCTTGGCAGACTGATTCTGCAAGAGCCGAGAGAAATTTTTTTGTGTTGAAAAACAGTTTTTAAAATTACATATCTAGTTTCTTTTATATTTATACTTCCATTGTCCTTAATATGTATTTTTATTTACAGTTATATCTAGCAAGCGATCACAAATCATTTATGAGAGCTGCTAAAAAATCTCACCTTCAGCCAGTATTTCTGACAGAAAAGCTTTCCTATTTGACTTGCTGGCAAGCTACCTTCTTGGATCCGCAGCTGCGTCTTGAACATGAAGGATTTCCAGTTCCTGTAAGAAATTAAAACTATAGATAAAGTTATGAAGATTTAATTGAAATAGTAGGTGAAGTACTAAGAAAATAGTTTTGTCCATTTTATTTACATATTTTCTTTGTGTAAGTTCTGACTAATACTAGAAAGGGGGAGAAAGAAGGAACAATCCCTTCAACCAGGGAATCTGCATATACAACTGTCGGTTTCTGGTGTTCAGTTTGAAGTTGACCTGAGTAGTTTTTCTCTCTGGAATTTTTTAAAGGTTGACATTATCATGTTGTGAGGATGCAGTACTGGGAATCCACTTTTTGGGACCTCTGAGCAGTAAATTGTATTTCTGATAGTAGTAGCTGTGATTAATGAAGAATTCCTGTACATTAAACGTAACTGCTAGGCTTCCTGAGGTACTGATGTGCCACAAAACACCACAAATATTCCTCTACAGCCTTGAAGTGTAACTCATTTGCATGAAACAGCTTACTAATACACACAGTCAAAATTATGTAACTGTCAGAGACAACATTCTTTATTCACAGTACTGGTAAATGGAGGTGACTAAAAATTGATTCTGTTATATACAAACACCTTGCAAATTGGTAAAATCCAAAGGTCCATGTCTAGGCTGTGTCTCCAAACCACCTGGATCTCTCATATGGCAAATATCAGTTGTAAGAGGAATTACCCTGATGGCACAGGCCACTGGAATGACCTTGTACTACTTGCCTGACTTTATTTTCTGAAATACTCAGCACAAGGGAGTGGAATGGAACTTATTGGACAGGAGAATGTGTCTGATCTGAGGACTAAGCCTTTGGCTGTCTGAGCAGTTAAGACAGTTGTGTTGAGAGCCAATATGCTGTAAAATACATCACTTTCAATGTACAGCAGTCTTGGAGTGATACAGAGCAATGCAGGCTTACACTAGCAGTAAATAAAAACATTTTATTTTAATAAGAATAGTTAAATTGGGGTAAAAATATCTATCAACTGTCTTCCCTGGCTTTTTTTCCAGGCAAACTCTAAAATGATTATTACTCATTGCCATACTAATCGGAGCTTAGCCGTTCCAAGGAACTTTTGGACATGGTAAGAATAATTTATAATTGGCAGTGATGTGCATAATGGTGTGCCAACATCAAGCATTACTGTGAGAAGCAAGATAGTTGCTTTAGGAATGTACTGAGAAAATGGAAAAGAACACAGAATGCATATTCTCCTTTCCCTTATTTTATTTCTGGGCTGTAACGTGTACCCACTGTGATGTGCAGACAATCAGCTCTGTCTATTTTTTTTGTTTTCTTTTCTTTTCAATTCATATCATGTTTCTAGCCTTCTCTAGTTTCTTCGCAGTTCTCCCTTGGAATATCTTGAGCAAATACAGTTGTTTGTGTTTTTTTTTTAAAGGAAAAAACAACATGCTAAGAAGTCTAAGGAATAAAAGACCTAAATAAAAGCATACTGCATAAAACTGTATATTGCTTACATCCATGTGAATCACTCTCTGAACAAGTTCAAGTTAATTCAACAATCCAAGTTAATATGCATGCATTAAATTAACATTGATTAAGCATTGTTAAGGAGTTTGCCAAGTGTTTCCCATTAAACTCTGAGCAAGATCTGACCAAGGATTTATATCAGGTCTTTAAGGATGAAACAAGGTCTGAAAGTTTGAGGCTGAAACAGTTATTAAGTACCAGAGTCTTCCTCAGTCAGAGAGAAACAGCGATAAGATAACCAGCTTGTACAGACTGAGTTGGTGATCAGTGCCTTATACTGATGGGGCTGCTTTAGCTCTGAAGGTATCATTTCCCTTTGTTTCCTATGAATAATTTAGGAATCTGAAATCCAAGTGAGCTTGTAAGGGTCTGATATTTGAAAGTGCAAGTGATATTTCAGAGTAAGCCAAGAGAAACATGAGAAAACCTTGAACAACTTGCAGGTGATGCAGGTTTGCTGAATTTGTGTATATATTAATTCTCCCTGCCCATCTCCTTCTCTTTAACTTTGCAGGTCTTATTTTGGAAAAGAATATGAAGTAATTTGTCACACTTACCTGGACTCCCATAAAGCTGAAGAAGATAAGAATCACTGGATAATAGTTACAGGAAATCCTGGTGATGAGAATGGTACAATGATTGATAGACCCAGCCCTCACCCAGGCGGAATCAGCAAGAGTGAGATTCATGAGGAGACATAGAATATGATATCCCAGGTTGCAGCAAACAAAGGTTGATGAGATTCTAGTTCTTGTGTTTTCTGTTCAGATTTTAGTTTTAGAGAGGTTTGTTTTAAAAATGGAAATTAAAGTAATATTACATGATCTCATTAACTCATGAAGGTTATATAGTGGGCAAAAAATGATAACATTTGATGAACCATGCACAACACCAAATATTCTTGAATCAGGAAGGATTTGTCCCATTTACACATTCACTGATGGCAAAAGATGTCAGAATTCTGGAAATCAAATATATTTTCACTACCTTACTGGCCTTCAGCGTGTATTTAACCAATTCTTCCAAACCCAAAATAGTGCCACGCTTTTTAAAAGGATGAGCCTACGCTTTCCAAAACACTGAAAACTGAACTCATCCAAGCTATCACGGGATACTCTGACATTTAAAGTTCATCTGAAAGAAAATTGGTTGTTGAGCTCGTTCCATGCTCTGTCTAGCACAATGTTGAAAATTATTAAAAAAGGTTTCTTTATGTCAAGATTCACTTCAGATTTATAAGAATGATTTTAAAAAGTGTGAACTGAATTTTTGTCCGTGTGTTCTAAACATTTAAATGCCAAGTAATTGAGCACAGTGATAGTCTAGAGACTTCTAACAGTCTTCTCCATGTGTCACCGTGTTCCATTTGCCTCCCACTCTCAGAATTTTTCAATCCATAATCATTTCTAACAAGTTTTACAGCAGGGGAAAATTGCCAGGGAAAAAGAAACCCGCACAATTTCCATGAAAGTAAATGCCGAAGTAGAAAAAGAGTAAGAGAAACTGTGGAAGAGATTGTAGTTTATGTTCAGGCCTATTTAGACTCTAGAGAATCCACATTAAAACAAATAGTGCAAGAATGGCAAAAATTTCAGCCAGAACTCACATTTTCTTATACAACAAAATCAACTGAGTATGAGATGCAAAAGCATAGAAGACAGATGTCATCACTTCCTAGAGTTACCTGTCTTTGTGTGGAAGCAGAGACGACACCACAATGTTCTTAATGCGTGACAATCCATTATGTCCAGGTCATAAAGCTACACACATGCTCACTCCATTTCTTGCTGTACCACAAGAACAGGGTTTTTCCACAAAAAGTAAGTGTATTTCTGGGTATAACACTACATATATCTCCATTCTCAAGAAGGATTCCAAAGATGTTCAATATTCATAAAGGTCAAATAAAACTTTCTAAGTTTTACTGAAACGAACCGACTAGACTTTCACAGAAGAAAGGACTGATCTGAACATGTTCTGTCTGTATCCCAGGTAGACTGGTTCAAACCCACTTGCCTTTATTCAATACAAATTAAACCACAGACAGCAGGATAAGCTAACTAGCACTTGGCATACCCAGTCTTGGAGCAGGAGATGTCTACTCTTCCGTGACATGCAGGGTTGCTCTGGGGGAGTGTGTCACAGAAGGCAGTTATGCTTCTCATGTGCAAACCTTCACAGGTCTGTTATGGATGAGCTGTTACAGAGGAAAATCTCTTTAGAAACTTTTGCTTTAATTTTCTGTGTAAAGATAAGAAACCTGATGCATGGGAAACGATGGATGTTTTTAAAGAGGCACTGCTATTACTGCAATATACAGAGATTAAAAATCTGCACATTTTTCACACTAGATTGAGGCAACTCTACTTTGACTTTGTTGGTATTAAACTAGAAAAACTCAGGCTGTGCACCACAGCATTTGTAATTTGATCATTGTGGGCACTTATTGGTATTAGGGATAGCTATTTTGAATCTGGCAAAGCCTCCTTCCTCTTGGTTAAATGTAGGGAACAAGAAGAGCCCTTTAGACCCAAACGGTTGCTGAAACAAAGCTTCGTGTGAACTCATGCAGGAATGAGAACTGTGTGGGCAGTGCCTTGGCCAGCTAATGTTCTGGGTAGGAGTGTTTGTGTGAGTGTGTGCGAGTTTGTGGGGGTGAGAAGCAACACAGGCTGCACAAAAACAAGTTTTGTAAAGTTGCAGAGGAAAACCCACGAGATAAACAGATACAGAAACGAGTACAGAAGTAGGTAGCGTTGGGATTACATGCTGATTAAGTGGCTTGGAGACTCTGTGTGTGTTTTGATCAGTCCATGCTCATGGGAAAGGACTTCCTGGGCTGTTGGAAAAGAAACAAAATTGAATCAACAATTCCTAATTCCATTTATCAATTTTTCTTACCTAATACAGTTTTAAAACCACAGATTTCAACGTAGCTTCTTATTTATTTCATGTAATAAGTATTTATAATTCAGCCAATTAATTATATCAAATAAAGATATTTATGTTACCCAGTTTTTATTTTAAAAACTATATTTTACAGTTCTTAGTACTGTCCACATGATGGCACCATATTTTTCTAAACAACACAATTATTGCTGCATGTATAAACCAAGCTGAAATGTTTAAATACAAATGAGTCTCTGGTTCGATGCCACAAAAGCTAACTGGGTTAAATCAGGCTGGAATTCTGGGCTAGGAGATGTCATTAATATTTTATCCTGGTTTTGGAAAGTAAAGTTAAGCAACAAAGGTAAATGGGAGAAGATAAATCTTTGTGTTTTGCGTGCAATCAACATAAAGCTAATTGGAATATTACTTAATTTATAACCAAAACATACTTGGAGGAAATTATCTTCAAGAGAGTTTTCTTTCGCTTTCTGTGTAAAGATATGAAACCTGATCTGTGACAACCGATGCATGTTTTTATGGAGGCATTATTATTACTTATGCAAATTGATAGAGATTAAAATTCTGCACCTTTTCACAATACATTGACATAATCCTGCTTTGATTTTGTAGGTATTAAACTAGGAAAATCTAGGCTGTGTAGAACGCCCTGCAGTGTTTGCAATTTGGCCATTGTGAACATGTATTGATAAACACAAAATTTAATATCAAGAATTGTAGAACTGAACATGAGCGCAGAACCTTAACAATCCTGGAACTGCCAGTTAGAGACGAGCGGGCAGAGGGTACTGGAGATCTGAACCACGCTCCAGGCCTGCCCGTTGTGTAGCTAAGGGCAGGCACTGGATTTTTCTCATGCTGGTATGGCCTATCATGAAATATGGAGAGTGATGCTTGTCTTGTTTGCAAAGCATTTTGACATATACCAACGAAAAGCAAAATCGTGTCTAAGAAAGCTTTTAATGCTTCTTCCAAATTAGACCCAACATGGATAGCTCTACAAAGTACATTGTGAGAAGATTAAACTCACTTTGCCTCCATTCCAGGCAGCTCAAAAGCTGTTCATGTGAAGCTGATCCAGAGCTATTAGTTCTTGCTGAGGGACAGGGTACATTAGTTCAGATTTAGTGCCATGTTAATACAGCTTTTCTTAGGCCTAAGGCACAGAGAGAGCTCGCATCTGCACATGCTTTGCTGTGCAAATGTGTGTTAACAGCACAATATTGAAGTGAAGAAGAGGCACAGATGCCGCGGCCAGGAGCAGTCGAGCCCGACGCAATCAATCACGTCGGGGTTATCACGTCGGGGTCACCATAAATGCCGCGGCCAGGAGCAGTCGAGCCCGACGCAATCAATCAGGAAGCCATTCCAGCAAGCACCCGAATCCGGAAGCGCACCCAGGAAGCACTCCTCTCAGGAAGCACTCACAGTCGGGAAGCACCAGGAGCACTCCCAGGAAGCACACATTCAGGAAGCACAATACAATCATTCTACAGTTACAG
This sequence comes from Jacana jacana, assembly GCA_013400555.1. Lineage (NCBI taxonomy): Eukaryota > Metazoa > Chordata > Aves > Charadriiformes > Jacanidae > Jacana > Jacana jacana. Next base: position 14,288 of record VZTM01020371.1, read on the forward strand.
GTCCTCATTCGCTAAGCACTACATTTCGGATAGGGAGAGGGGTATTGTCCATGAGCTTTCCACACACTTTCCACAGGCTTAAAGTTGCCCCATGATTGGCTACAACATTTGTGTCATTTGCTGTTTCCCACACTTTGTTTCGCCTTCACTATACTTCGTTTCGCTTACTTCCACTTATTTGCATATGTGCCCTTTCAGTAACTCCCTCTTAAAGGGCCTGCTCTCAACACACAGAGAATTCAGTCACCAAAGAAAATCATCTTCCTCCTAGTAACCTCACACATTGGTAATACGGGAAAATGAAAATCCAGTTTTAAATCTGCCTTTTCACTTTCCTTCTTTTTTGCATGCTTCCCCAACCCATATTTCACATCACTTCTCCTCTGCCATGTCATCTAGCCCAAACTTACTGATGTGCAGTGGTTATAAAGTGCTCTTCTAGCACTCAGCCTGAGTCCTTGGCTGCTCTCCCTAATCACATCAGTATCTTCAGAGGCTGCTTTTCTTTTCGATGAGTATCATGAAGTATTGTTTGAGCTCAGACAGATCAGAAGAGAAGGCCATACACAGGTTTAGTAACTGGATAAAACAACTGAGGGAAAAAAACCAAAGGCACAGGGAACATTGCAATAAGAAATTCCACACAGCAGTGGAAGAAAATATCCAAGCACTGGAAAATTTGGTGGAGTTGGCAGGTAAGAGGATGATTTTGATAACATGTGTGCCCACTCACCCTAAATTAATATTGCATGTCTGCTGTAATCTGGAGGGTGAATGCTCTTTTAAAATCACAGTTGTAGCTTTAGAACCACTTAAGACTGTTTAATGCATGTTTAAACCTAAACTAAGGGGGCACGAAATAAAAATAGAGACACAAAATACAAAATACATTAAAAACAAATGGAAATTAGAAAATCTGTACATCGTTTTGTCAGCTACACCTTTCTTCTAATTCTGTTCTGTTTGAGGCTTTGTCCCAGGTCTTGCTTCCATCCTCTGCCTGACCTGCCTGAGGGCCAAGCCACTCTTTGCCTGCTGCGCTCTTACATGCTGGTTTGACTTCACCCTGGAAGCCATAAAGGGGAATTTAATCCTCAACATTGCATTTCCCATGGGTAGGAGGAGGCGTGAAAAGACCTGTCACCTTTCTGGGCATGTACTATTTCCGCAGGGATGCGAGCAGCCATAATGTCAACTATGAGATTTGCATGATAGTTTAGAATTACTTCTAATGAGAGGGACAACTAGCCAAGTTGCCAAGGGAGACCCACCCATATTGCTTTGTTTGGTTTTGGAGTTTTTTTGTCAACACTCTGTGTGAAGGTTATGTAATGAAACAATTGACACTTTTCTTCCTTTTTTTTCCTCTGGTGGCCTTGGACAAGGCAGTTTCTTTTATGCAAAAGAACAGAATCATCAGCACTGCACTCAAAAGCACTACTACAACAGAGTCACTCAGCTTTCGCTAGAGAATTCTCTGTATTTTCTGTCAAGGGATACTCAAAGCACAGTAGAAGAGGAACAAACATTAAAAAATGCCTGATGACATTAATACCCACATTCGATGATGAAATTAATTCATACACGTACATTTCAGCTCTGTGTTCATATGAGAAGCTCAGAGAGCTAATTTCCCAACATCTCTTAAATGCCGTTTCATACAGTACGTCAAAACAAAACTAAACAGACCATCCAGCTATAGGTCAGCTAGCATATATGTTTCTATAATGCTGGTCTTGTTTTAATTATAGGCTCCGTGGGGCAGAGACCGTATCTTCATCTTACTTTTCCAAATACAAAGAACTACAGCAGAGAAGTTCAGTAATAGTGTAAAGCTGTTATTAAAAATGATTGTGAGATGACAAGAAATTAAAGTAGAGCTGGTGTAAATACCCAGAAATACAGGCATATGAAACCTGCACATAAACCAGCACCGTGTAGTAAACTCTTGGTGTGGGGTATGAAGATGTAGCTGCCCAAGTAATTCTGACGTTAATAGTAGTTGCTAGGAGAAGAGCCCACAAACCACGGTGCTATCCCTGTGGGTCTGACAAACCCACAGAGGGGCATAAGAATTATACATGGCAGTATTTATTTTTATATATATGTATTTAGTTTTTAATTATATGTCATGCTAGTTAAAAATACCAAACCAGCTGTTAAGTGCCATTTGCAAAAGCGACACCAGTCCTGAAAAACTGAAAGGCTGTTTCTGCAGCTTGTTCACGTTAAAACTGTTAGGAATTAGGTTGTACATACCTTTGGAGATCTTAATCTGATTAGGAAAATCACTTTCAAAAATGGCATTTAGCTGTTTCTGAAAATGTTACCTTGTAGAATTTACAAGAACATTAAACCCCCAAGCAAAATGAAAGCAACAAACTGGTGAATAAGCAAAGCACTGAATTAAAGTTATATGAGGCCTCACCTTGAGTATTGTGTCCAGTTCTGGGCACCTCAAAACAAGAGAGATATCGAGGTGCTGGAGCAAGTACAGAGGAGGGCAACAAAGCTGGTGAGAGGCCTGGAGAATAAGGCTTATGAGGATCAATTGAGGGNTCTATGAATTATATTTCCTTTATGAGCAAACTCACTTAAAACTCCTAAAATGTTAATTAGCATGGATTATTGTTAAAGTGTTTCTAAAAGATTAAACAGCAGTTTGGGAAATCCACATCAGACAGCGATTTCTATCTTTCCTCCCAGGTTTCCTACCACTCACCTTGCTTGGGTTTTCTGCCTCTTCTATAGCCTGAATTAAAAACTGAGCAATTCTTTGGGAAAAGTTTAAGGTTCATCAGCTTTTCCGGTCTTTTTGCTGACAATTTTGGCAGCATCAGTTTACCCAGAACACCCAAGATGTATTATAGTTTTTCAAATAACCAGTGAATTTAACAGACCGTGAAATGAGGCATATTTTGTAATATAAATATACATAGATATAGAAAGAAAAATGAATTGGCACTGTATACACATGCACACACGCAATACTTGAAAGCTGCTGCAGGAATAACATACAGTGCAGCATATGCAGGGGACCAATCTTTCCTCATCTAAAGATATTAATTGGTTTCTTTTGAAACTACCTGAACCGATTAGTTCTTTCGGTGTAATCCTAAGTGGTCAGGGACATATTCAGGTCTGATTATAAATGGTTCCAAGATGTCCCACAGTAATCCAGAATAACACTCTAGCTACACTTACTGCTTCATCATACCCTCTTTTTTCTTAGCCATCCTCATTCCCCTTTCTGCTTGCTGCAAGACTGTTTCTTCTAATCCAGCCGGCTTAAGGTGCTACTCAGTCACACAGAAAATCTAAGAAATTGCCTGGAGATTGGCCATTTTGACCAATCTTTGGTCTTCATTCTTTCTAATCCAGTCAATGTGGTAATTCTCTCTAGAACATGTTGAGTAGAGGACCCAGATCACTTTACTGTGTGGTCAAACCCTCATAATTACAACAAAACCAACTTTTAACCTTGGTGAGATAGGCTTTGTTATAAGGTTCTAAGTAAGACAAGAGGAAAATATTTCACAATGTAAACAATCAACAATTGGAATAAATTGTCTTGTTTTTTTGGCACCATTGTAAATCAGTGATCATAGAAGAAGGAGGTAAAGAGCAAAAATTGCCTTTGTGTCTCTTGTCTTTGAAACAGTGAACAAAATCCTTCCATTTCCCCAGCTAATACAGATAATGGCAATGAAAATTCTGCACTGTGCCACACACATCACGAACCTTTTCATCCCTCATTTACCATATCTGTGCATCAGCATCCCTCCCTGTTAAATGGGTGTAGCTCTTGTCCTAAAGGAAGATAATAAGAAATATTTTCTGGATGTGTATTAGGTGCTATAAGAACAAGACAGAAACATTATGAAGAAAATGTTTTCATTTGTTCTTAAGGGTCTTGGCATTCTAAAATTTACCATAACATTTGTCTGAGTATATTTGAGCTGAAATAGTACAAGTTTTACAGTTTGAATTAACAAAGTTATCAGTTTTGATTAAGTTGTCAATTTATCCAGACAAAAATTATTTGGATTTATTCTCTTTTGTCTACATTAATTTTTCAGACACAAATAACAATTGAATTAACAAGGATACAAGCTATTTCAATAACTACAATGTATGACCTTTGATACAACATAGCTTGGTGTTCTCACTAAATTGAAAATTTTGATGCTTCCAGAAGTACTTGTAATTAATTTTTTTCTGTCCCATGCTAATTAGTATCTATCTATACATTAACTGATTGAGCCATGTTAGGCGGTTATGGAATGTTGTGCCTAAGTACTAACAGATTTTAAACAGTATCAAGTGTTGGGACTAGTGAATGGCTTGTACTGAACTCTAGCTTTCATGCAGCATTCAGAAACACCAACACAAATTCCTGCTTCCTATGAAATTAGCTTAACAAGGATTTGGGGAGTAACCATTTGCACTATATGGTTGATGTGTGCAACCTTTTCATCTAAGCAATTATTTCTGAGAACAGAACGTTCATTCATCACAGAAAGAATTGAGGCAAAGTCAATTTATACTACATATTTGGCCTGACACAAACACCAGCTGTCTGGTTTCAGAAGTTAAGCTTTACATACAAGCCAACAAGCAGTGAAGGTAAAGGTTTTTTGGGCAGCTCATGTAACCTATAGCAGCTTTAGACTTTCTGCAATAAGGCAAGGTTTGTATTATAAAGAAAGATGTTGTCAGAACTGGTATAAATGCACAATAATGATTTTTCAAACATATTTGAAGCTATTCTGTGAAAGACAACTTATTAACATGCTGGGGTAGGGCAGCGATTTTTCCAAATGAACCCAAATCCTCCTGTGTAACTGTCATAAGGCAGCATTCACCACCTAGAGTTCTTGTGCCTGCAGCATAACAGCAGCATTGGCTAAGACAGTCTTCCTGAGGGAGGGACAATGAAGTTGAAACTCAACTGATGGGCAACGAAAGGAGTTCTTAAAGGGTTCAGAAAACACATCCATGAACGCAAAATTAGAGAAAGAGGAACAGAAAACTAAAGCTGTTCAAAATATATTTAAATTTGAAGAGCTCTCTGTAGCTGGGGATAATCCAATATGATATTCTGCTTCTGCAGGTAAATATAGGTTATTTTCTCCAAAGAAATAAACAATGATCATCTTTAAAAATTACTACTCACACAGCCACAGTCATATTACAGCCACAGTCATATTCTTCAATTACAGTCTAAGAAGTTTTGTGTTGATACTTTTCTTCCTTGTAGATCAAAGTTAAATAATTTCACTCGGAAGAGTGTTTTAGAGATGAAAAAAAAATATTTTTGCCATAGTTAAAAACAGTTTGCCTCAAATAGTTCCCGTTACTGCAAAAAGATTCTGGTATGCTAAAGCCACTGGTTATAGAATATAAAAGCGTATTGGGTTTACAACTCAAAATTCATTAACCTGTGTAACATTTGCATTTTGAGTACAATTCAAGGCAACACCTAGGAGGTTATAATTAATAGCTTCACTTAACATAAAGAAAGCAAATCAGTAGTGAGGTGAATCTACTTTACCTGATTTTGCCAGTTACTACATACATTCTTCCAATTCAGAAGAACGTTAATACAAAATATGGATGGCTGGCAGGCTTTTGAGAAAAGGAACTAAACAGAAAAGTAGCTCCCAAACTTTATTTTAAGAGTATTAACTGTTGAAATGAAATTAGCCACTGTGCCCAAAACAGCACATTGCTGCTGTTGTAAATTGCATAGAGCAGAATAAACATTCCAGGAAGTTCTAGTTACACCTTAATTATGAACTTTTATTTAGCCACAACTTTAGAAAAAGCAACCCTAAAGGAAGGGATGGGACAAAGATGGCAGCTGAAATTTAGTGTAGGCAACCATGAGGTAATGTGTATTGAAAGGAACAATTCGAACTATTCATAGATACTGATGGTTTGCAAAATCACTCAAGAAAAAGATCTAGGCGTTACTGTGGACAGCTTAATGGAAACTTCTACTCAGTGCACTGTAGTGGTCAAAAAAGCAAACAAGATGTCAAACTATATTAAAGATGGATGGAAGAATAATACTGGAAATAATAACAATATTATAAAATATCATCATTTCAAGATTAACATATTTTACTCACATTATCTGAAAAAGAATATGAGTGGCCTGGAAAAGGGAATTAAAAGGATTTAGGGGCATAGATTAACTTCTATAAAATAAAAGACTTTTAAAGGTGGTCATAACTATGATACGCTTCGTATTAAGGTGTGGTTTTTTTCTCTAAACAACTTCTCTGTTCCTCATTTTGTCAGTTTGTAAACAAGAATAAGAGGAGCTGCTGATCTTTGTCATATCTGCTGAGAAGAATGTTTGAAAAATGGCATATGGACTCTGGATAAACTTCTTTCAAGCACAAGGCCTGAGTGTCATTTCGCTGCTGCTCCAGAGAAAAAGAGAAAGGGTCAATTTCTTCATCAAACCTCTTCTCTGCTCTCCCCTGAGCCCAGACTGCAGGGCCAAATCCAGCACCACACCTTATCCATCCTAGGCTCAGCTGATGCCTATATCCAACACCTTCTATTCAATCTATACTCACTTCCTCAAACCCAGTCTAGCACGCTAACTTGGGACCTTTCCTCCTTTTATCCCCTCCATTCCCCTCACGCCCTGCACTAACACATCTGAACTACCCTCTGCCGCTTCCAACATCTCACAGCAGTTACCCCACTGCTCCCCACATGGTGTTAGCCCACTTTCCCCTCGTGGCAGGCACCAGCTCACCAGCTTAGTTCCTTCAGCATCTGCTGTCAGGATTATCAGCACTGTTGGAAATCCATTAATTTGCCTCCCCTGCAGGACCTACACAGCAAGCCACTTCCCCATCTTTAGCAGACCGCTGACAGAAGCACATGATGCTGTTGACATTATCAATTACTAACCATGGTAAATGAGGAAAAACTAAAAATCAGAGGTTAACTGGCAGTAGAGGAACACACCTCCCCCCACACCCTCCCCTGCAACACACACCACCCAGCTTAGGGCTATGGCATGCTTCAGTGCATATGCCAGGACATTTCTCTCCTAATTAGCTGACACACCAGGTTGAAAGCTGCCCTGTGGATTATGGACAATGATATACACCAACCTCTGCAATTCCTGGGGTAGACTGCTTGCTATAAATAGGTGTCAGATCTGTAAATTTAACATTGCTTAGTCTGAAGATAAGTGAGAAAAACGGGAAACTCGTTTGCCCAGCAGCAGGAGGGTGTGGAGCGTTGTTTTCTGTGGAGGGTTTTTATTTCTGTTACTAAACTCATGAGAGCCTAGAGATGTCACAAGGTCCTTTTGCTGTTCTGGGCTGTGAAACCAGGAGGGGAAAATATGAACTGATGCAGTTTTATATAACTTACAAATGTGTTTAGCCTTTTCTGTGACAGTGAAGGCAGTCAGAAAATTTAACTGTTTCCTTTGTGAACTTTATTTTGTTTGTCTGGAATTTTGCTCTCTTCCAGCAGAACTGGCAGTAGTCTTGACGAGTAGGGGGAGGACACTTTCCCACATAAGCAAATTAAATTCTAATTACACTAAAAAGGGGAGGAAAAAAGAAAAATTGAAATTATGCTGTGAAATTGCATTATTACCTCTCTAACAGGAAGCATATGGAATAGTAGCATGCACATAGGTCTGAGAGCCAGGAATAAATCAGTGCTAGTCTAGACATGCTGATTCCAGCTGCGGTCCTGAAACAAGCTGTTAGGGCTAGAATTTGATTAAGTCTAATACCCATCTGGAGAGGATGACGAACGAAGGCAGAACAATGCTGTCCCATCAGAGGTAAGCTAGAGCTGCTTACATTATGGCTGTGACGCAGGCAGCAGAACAGGGTTCTCCCACTGTAGTGACCTTTTTCTGACCGTGACTGGATCCACAGCCAGTATCAGAAATCAGGGTGGTACATCCTATGGACCAGTGACTTATCACGTAGTCCTGTTCTCTCCAGTATAGAAAAAGTAGAGGAAATGTCTTTACTCGCTTCTGTTTCCCACTTGTTAGTATGGCACTCACTCATGATTTCTGTTGTGTTTTCTCCCCTGTGAGTATAACACTTAATTAACTAATATTTATAAGTACCAAGAAGATGGAAAGCCTACATATTACCTATTTAGGGTGAGTAATTACCTCACAAAAAGACATAAATAAACTTTGACCAATGGTGTAATTTCAGAGTGCAAAACACTAGCAGAGTCTTACAAACCCCCACAAAAATACATCCTCCCTCCTCCACTCACTTCTCTAAAACAATGAATCCCTCTCAAGTGATCTGATGTGAATACCATTTGCACCTCCTTTACTATTATCGTATTTTCACACAGCAAAAGGATCCTAGTTTGTGTCTGCTTTAGCTTGATTTCTGCCATCCTCAGACAAAACTCTTCCCTCCACTACACAGACTTTATTCACCAAAGAAAAAACCTCCCAAAGCCCTTGCAGACCTTATGAAAGGCGTTTTCACTCACTTGGGTTAAATGAGCACTGTGTGTTTTCTTTCTTTTTTTTTTCTTTTTTTTTTTTTTAATTTCTCGTGGGGGTGTGTGTATGTGTCTGTAAAATGTAATAAATGAATCATTTCAACTTTGGGCAAGAAGTTTAGGTGTTGTATTTGTACCATGCAACTACATAAACACAGCACAAGTCAGTTAACCAATGAATTGCAGGCACCAGAAGCCATGAGATGATCTAAAACATTTTAACACATTTTCCATATATTAGCCCTTGGACTAGTTGTGTTTTGCTTTCTTACAACAGACACAAGTCAGTAAAAGTCCAAAAGGAAAGTCTGAGGTTTTACATTTCTGTTTGTGGTACAGGAAAAGGGTTACGATCTCAGTGGTTGATTCAGTGAAATAACATCTCTTTTATACACATCTGCCTAGCAAGTAGGGCGGTAGTTGGAAATACCCAATCTAAAGCATTAAAGAGTTGCTGGCAAATAGCAAGGCATTTTCTGCAGAGGAAAAGTTGTTATATTGAGTAGTCGCTTTGAATGCTTAGGAGTTACAGTCAAACATCCAAACACTGTGGAGTTACACTGCATTTATTATTTTGTCAAGTATTTAACAGACTGGGAATTGACTCTGCTGCATATTTCATAACCAAGAAGGCATGATAATAGTGGACTTAAATAAGAAGATACTTGGCAATGGTAAGTGATATTTTTATAGCAAATTATTTAAGCATTGTGCTGTCAGCTGTTTTTTGCATGTCAGTATGTATCATGACTCTTCTAATTTAAGACTGTGAAGAATTGAGTAAACAGATAAGAGGTAAAACCAGAGTTACTTTATCAACTGTGGTTTTGTCTGTCTATTCACTGTCATTGCTGTTTTGTTTTTAAATTATACAAGAAATTTGTTCAATTACCAGTGTTATGACTTAAAACCGAGATGTCCTACATGGAAGTACCTTAATTTGGGACACTTACTGCTGTTTATTATTTCTTCTATTTTTCCTGACACATATAAAAGCCAGGAGAGTGGAGCAGAGACTTTTATGAGTTTGTTGCTTTCTTCAGTTTGAAGGCCTCTCTAACCCTGCAAGATTATAAGAGAAAAAGACACAAAATTGCAAATCAAACATCTCATTACTTGAAAGTATTTTTAATCTCCAAAATCTCTCTTACTGGCAACTAATCTTTAATTTCATAGCCAGATGAAAAGGGGGAGGATATAGGAATAATTTTTTTAAGCTTTTGCTAGGTCCATTTTTTTCCAGAATTGTTTCTGACCTTTCTACTCATTTCAGCTCTGCTGTGTTGAGCAGAATATAGCTGTAGGTTATATTAAGTATTTTATTTTTCTTTAAAGAAGAAAAAAAAAAAAGAAAGGCATTTCTCCATCAGAACTGCATAGATGTAGCACCTAATCCTCTGAAAACACATACATGTTTTCAAACCATTTTAAAATTAAACATGAATATGATTATCTACTAGAGTTTCAGAGCATAGTTCCAAGCAAGACATCCAACTGCACTGTTTACTTGAATCTCTGTATGAACTAGCCTATACAGGAAATCAGTAAATTGCTCCAGAGTCGCAGCCTCAAAGGGGATACGTATTTGTTAAGTCATGTACTATAAATAACATCTGTAGACTTGAAACTTTGCCAGCATTATTAATGCAGTGTTCACTTAATAGTACCCTTTATGATGAGCCTCATTAGTAAGTGATTCACATAGTATGAATCTACAGAAAAAATACTCGGGCTAGTATAGCACACACATAGTGATGATATATTAGCCATACTGCCAGTGTAACCTTGTTTGTTGTTGAGCTGGTACAATCTAAGCTGCGACCATACCTCCTGGTGGGCAGCCCCCTGGGAGATGCAGCCAGTATGGAGGCTTCTGGAGCACCCTGTGCTGCTCCTCTGCAGTGGCATTGTTGTCAAGGTGGGCAAAGTGACAAAACACTCCCCCCTCTTCCTCCACTGTACCAGCCCGTGGCTGCAAACAGATGATGTAAAGCTGTGGAGCTGTCAAATTGCTTCAATTTATGTTGAAGGAGTGATCCAACAGACAGTAGCCTCTTCATCACTTTTACAGCTCTTCACTATTAGAGAGCACTGATGATGTGATGTGCTGGTTTTATTTGCTTAGTGCTGTTATAGCATAATATTTATGATGTCTGTATTACAGTATGACACATACTAGCCACTGTAAAATAACTTGCATGCTTTATCATGTGGAATAAAATACATATCCATTAGACTGCATAATACAAGATGGGTTGCTGTAGGATATCATTACTTGACACCAGCAAATTCTTATTGTTTCCTAAGATGGATTGTAATAGTTTTGTTCATTTTCCCATTAAAACCCCCCAACATTTAATTATCTTACAGCACTTTTCATCAGAAAATCCCCTGCAAACTAGAAAACTGGAAACTGACTCTGACACTGGAAAATTTGACCTCTCTGAACTCATTTCTGCTTCAGTGTCAGGGTCATTCAGTGGCTGCCGTCAGGACCAAGCCTACTGTAGAACTGTGTGAGCCTCAACATGCTGTTTTACACAGACTTACTGGCTTTTTGTGAATATCCAGACAGCCTCTCCAGATAGTCTATTCACAAGACAGCCATGTGGCCAGGAGGCAGACAATGTGTCACACAATCCAATAGCTGCTCTTGTCCCCTCCATCAGCTGAAAAAGAAATATAGTACCTGTCACCAGTTATATCAAGTTCTTAAGGATTCAGGTATCCCTTCCACTCCCTAGCACTATGGACCTTACTATCCAGTAGCCCTGGACTGTAGGCACTGTGGATCTAACAATTATTTTCCCAATTTTTAAACTGAGATAATCTCAAAACCTCCAAAGCAATCAAATAAATAAACAATAAATTTCCATGACACTTCTCACCCCTCACAGTTCCCCTTACTGATCTTCACAGAAAATGCTGGGGAAGTGATCGTGGGCCTTTGCTGTGCTGTAACAGTCAAGCTCATTTGAAAAAACACAGAAATAAAAGCAAATGAGTATCAGGACACAGCAATGTTTAAAATAAATGGTAACTAAACAGAATAACAACCTATCTGAGGATAGAGCAAATTTTCAAGGTTGGTAAAATAATATCTTTACACTCAGATTTGGTGCTTATTTTAAAAGATACGCTTTACCTGGAGAAGAAGTTATTGCCATCAGTACACGAATTACAGGTTAGACCAATAATTAGACCAACTTCTTCTGGGCTTACAACCTTTGATTCTGTAGGAAAAGCAAAGTCCAAGGTCAGGAAAATCTCAGTTGAGATCTCAGTTACTACCTCCAAGCTATTTAACATTATATATACCTCTGAAGGTATAGGCTGGTTTCAAAATATGGAAGAAAAGTTATCTCCCATAGATGTTAGGTCCCAGACCGTTCTACAGCTCCATTTATTGCACCTATGAGTACGGTGTCATCAAATCTCAGGAAGCACCAGAAGCATTGTGTTTTGTGTCTTACCAGGGAACTATTTATGTGACAGATTATACTGTTTCACCCATGAGAAATCCATAAAATAAAATCTAGTCTCATCTTGGTGTCAACAAGAATGCTAGTGAGGAACATACGTGGTGTTATGACTAAATTTGGTGCTAAAAGCTACAGTATTGCAGAAGTTAAGACCAAGAGAGCTACCACTGGAGCTTTATACTGTTATCTTCAACACCACAATAAAAACCAGCTTCATTCTAATTGTCACAGACTTAGAGATAAAGTAAAGCAGCAGAAATGTGAAGGGTCCACATGACTCGTTTAGCGCAGAGTTAAGCAGCAGCCTGCATTAAGTAGCTTTGCCTCTGCCAGGCACCAGGAATGACAAATCCTCAGAAGTAGTTACTGCTAAAGCCCTGCAGTTGAAATGACAGCTGTACTTATAAATGTGGTAAAGTCATCTTGTTTAGGCATAGATATCCAAGGGAAAAGATAGCCTGATTCCTCATCAATCACTGACAATGCTAATTAAAAACCAAATCAAACCAAAACAAACCAAAGAACTACACAACTCCTCAAAAAAACCCCAAAAGAACAAATCCAGCAACCAAGGTAGGACCTTGCATGCTGCCTATGAAATGCTAAAGGTTAACAACCCCCTGGTTTCAGTAAGACTGAGATCAGGCTGCTGTAGAAAGTGGTGCCTGTGCCAGAGCATGAATACAGAGTAAATTCTGCCACTGGTACTCAGATGGGCTAAATATATTCACTTTTTTGTTACTTCCATTCACTCATATCTGGCTGTTCATGCAGTACAGGAGAAGGCAGTAGCAACAAACATGACAAAATCCAACATGGACTCACAACAGAATGTAAAATTAGACAGGTCTAAATATACCTTTTATACTGAACTCATGAAAAATACAGAGAAAATTTTCACATGATTTTTGCATGGAGAATATGAAATGCATTTAATTTTTTTTTTGCCCTTTACTTTTTTCCTGATAAATCATAGTTTTGGCAATTGGTAATTCTCCTTTCATTCAACCTAAAGGGCCCCTTATGTCAGCCTACAGGTCAGGAGACTATAAATCAAAAGGAATGCAAAGTCAGATGAAAAAGGAACATTATGTGACTGGAAATGTGGAAAGAAGAGGTAAAGTCATAACTTTTTAAAATATTTGTATTAAATTAAAATGACACCATACAGGGGAGCTCATATAATGTTTTTACTACTCCACTGTTGAAGTAAGCTATAAACTGTCTATTGGTCAATGGCTTTAAAAAAGTTCATGGACCTGTTCTTCAGTACCAGATATTTAGCTACACAAATATGCTGTTGTGTTTCTCTAAGCCCAACATAATTGCTTACACATAGTCTGTATACCCGGTGCAAAAATATTAAAATAACTAACACAACCCACAACGCTGTGTCAAAAGGGAATTATGTGAGCAGTATTTTACAGCCTCTCTCTAAGGCACTGCAACAAGTAAGGACACTAGAATAAGGTTAGGGATCATGCAGAAAGTGAGTGCGTGTTGTGCAACACAAATGTGTTTGGGAAGACAAAGTTTAGGAACTTTTATTAACTCACAGGAAGGCAATTCACTGGAAAATCATCTAGAAGGCTGCAGAGCTGGATACCATTATGAAAGAGTCAGGTAATAAAGTTCACAAAAGGAAGTAGGTTTTTTAAAAAGGATCTGAAGAAAAAGGAGGAGATCCAAACATATGAAAGCAGCATGAAGCTGGGAGAAAGGAGGGGCAGAAGAAGAAAAGATAAAAGTACGTAGAAGACAGCGGATGGCAGTACAGAGATCAATGAGCAAAGGATTCTGTGGAGACTTGAAGATCAGGATATCTTTCCCAGTACAAGAACTAAACAAATCTTAGAGGCAGTGAATTAAATACAATTAACAAGGAAGTACATTTTTATGTAACACGTGAAACTCATTGCCTCTGGATACTCTTGAAATCCAAAACTTAATGGAAGCCAGAAATGGAGAAATTATAGTTACATTACACAGGATTCATTTCATCTGTAGAAGAAAAAAAATTTCTTTGTGCTTCCTGGCAAAAGTTAGGTACTAAGTGACGAAAGGAATTAGAGAGAGATTTACCTCATTTGACATAATTCAATACTTATCCATTATGGGGCAGCTGTAGCTTCTGTTAAGACTAGTCAATCAGAACGTAAAAAGCTCTAACAATTTTGGAATACTTACAAAACCTCAGAGTGCCAGCCTGCCCTACCAATGAGGTACTCAGAAGAGACTCTTCCTGAAAGCAAGCTGGGTTTTTGTTTGTTTGTTTGTTTGTTTGGGGTTTTTTTGTGTTTTTTTTTTTTTTTTTAATAAAGTAATCCCTTTGAAACAATTGCTGTTAGCCATTGCTGGAGAAGGATGTCGGATTAACTGTGCCTATAGGGTAACTCAATAAGCCAAGTTGTTATGTTTTGACGGATGGAAGGACAGAGTGAAATTGCAAAACTCAAGACAGAGATGACTAATCCAGTTCTGGCTCAGCAGCAATGAAGGGATGGACAGTCCTGTGCAACATAATTGTTTTCTGGAATACAGCAACGTGAAAATTGTGACTGTGTTTAAGGCAAAAATAATTCATGAATCTGCTGAGCAATGTAAGGACGGGACAAAAACTAGAGCACTCCAAACTATTGGCTTGCTTTCCTATCAACACAGGCAGGATTCGGAGCTGGGTGGAGATCAGGACTGAGGCTAAGTTCCATCATTACTTAGGTTTGCTTTGCCCAGTACTAGTGTTCTGCCCAAATTTATATGCTCCTTTTTGGAAAAGGTTATTGCCAGTAGCAACAGGCAAAATATTTAGTACTCAATAGTCTGCATATTTGTCCTGTAGAATCCAACCCTTTGGATATGGAAAATAATTCTGGGACAAGAGGGATCAGCTCCTGTATCTGCTATGGTTCCAGACACATCCTGATGTTAGGCAGAAAAGGCAGTTCTTGTCTTCTCAGGCAAAAGAGAAGAACTGACATAAAAATAAATTCAATGGCTCCTCTATTTCCTTTTCCCACCTCCAATAGACACTAACTCCAGGTGACAGGAAATTTCCTCAATTTTACGGTAACTCAGACCCTATCCCAGGGCAGAAGTATCACTCTACCTGTGAATGGTACTGTTTGGCTTTTATTCTGAAGCAAGAGCTTCTGCCACTTCTGCATACTATTCCCTTTAACTCTAGGTATTATTTTCATCAACTCACCTCTTGGGGTGAAATTTCTGTCCCACTGAAATCAAAGGCAAAAGAGCTAACTTCAAAATGCTCCTGACTCCTGCAATCTTCTTGTTCCACACAATAATTATGCTTTAGTTTTCAAGTATTTCCTTTTAGTTGTTTGAACTCTTTGTTTTACTGCATTCTTCTCTTCCTCTCCCTGACATAAGAAGACAGTAAAGAAACCCAGCTGAATTTCCTTATAGTACCTATTATCTCATAAACCTTTATCCATGCAGCTCCTGTCTGCAAAGGAGAGTCCACATTATTTCAATCTTTTAATACAAAATTCCAGCCTCTGATCAGTGTTCATTGCCCTTTTCCTGGTACAATACCTTTGAGCCAAGTAATGAAGATTGACCACAGTATCCAATATCAAAGCATACCATTAGTGCAACATGGCAGGCACAGCAGAGGTTCTCTCTCTCCTTTTCCTTACAGCTCCTAAAAACATGCTTTTCTGTTCACCACTGGGCACTGAACAATTACTGTACAGAGAAGATGGAAAAAACTGCAAAAGGTTAGAGTGAAACAACATGAAAAACCAACCCCTCCTTGTGATATTTATGTTACTGCTGCTGGCTCTGGCAGAAGTCCAGATTCTGAATGAAGGAAACTCCCAGTGGCTTAGAGACTACAGTATCCAGCCCATAGCCAGGAAATGCAATAGCATGTGACAATGGGAAGAAATAAAAAAAAAAGAGCTTTCCAATGCTTTTGAGCTTCCAGCTCAATCAGTTTGGATCCAAACTCATGGGCTGGTGAGATTTTGTGTGAATGAGTTCTCTATTGCTAAACAAAAACACGTGTGTGTTACAGGGTAAGGCAGTTAAGTGGTAAACAGTATGTGGCTTTGCTTCCTCATTGATATTTCATTTTTACAACAGTAGTAGTGCTATAAAACCCTTTTTTAGGTACAAGGCTGCTATCCACTCTATTCAAATACAGTGAGGAACTGTTTCCCAAAACACAAAATCAGCTCCTTATTTCTCCTCCGTTCCAGAAAAGTTCATTGCTCTTCACCACTCAGTGTCAAATCATGGTTCTTCTACAATATTAGAATTTAAGAGTTGGGTAACATTCCATGTTTGTTGTCATGGTGACCCAGGTTAGAACCATTTCCTTTACAACAAATTTCCTTTGGGGAACTAGTATCCTGAAAACTTAATTGTTGGGAAAATGATGTTAAATTCTTTCCTTTTTGTAAACACTTAAAATATAAATTAGCCACAATTGTATTATCAGGGACAGAGTGCTTCAGTGCTCCTGTAGACACTGTACAGAGGAGAGATTTCATCTTCACTTTTTCTCCCAGTACATACATCATTTTCATGGGGCAGATGCTTGTCTTCACAGTTTATGTTTTCTTCAGAAGGGACAGGACCACTAAGCATGAGACTATAGTACAGCAATCTTTTAAACCTATTTTATAATTTCTCTCTCTCTTTTGCAAGTTTAGTGATAGACCAAGGACCTTCAAGCCACAGTACACAGAGGGCAGCAGGTATCTAAGTACTCATTTCCATGAGCAGACAAGGGCCAGCTGCAGAATTCAGGTTTCATTTTCCTGAAAAGTATAGGATTTATGGTTTATGAGAACATTCGGAAGAGGCCTCACTATTTTAATAAACTAACAAAAACTGCTTCAGAGACAACTCTGTGTGTTATAAAACTTTTTTTCAATATAAATTTACAAATGCCCTACAAACGCCCTATGTGTCTTATCACTCAAATTCATCGAGAGAAAGTAGGTTTTGGCATCAAGACTGCAATTTGTCAGTGTGAGCAGAGCTGAGTATTGACAAGTGGGGACTGACAGATCTATCTGTATGATTGATGAAAACCAGCTAAGCTTGCCTAGGAATGGGGCAGAAAGGTAGCTGCCTGGTCCCCCAAGTGATGGTAGATGCAGCCCAAGCAGTGTTTTGCAGGGGGAGAAGCATTCACAGACTGTGAACCTTTTGCTTTGCAGTGAAGGGAGGGTGTAATTAAGGCAGTTTGGAACCCATGGAATGGTTCTTTTTTCCCAGATGCTCTATGAAAAAAGCAACAATTTTCTGAGTCCTTGATCAGGTTAGCTCACAAAGTTGCAGTCTAGCCTATAAAGGGGAGAGTATTTAGTAACTGATAGGTTCAAGGGAACGTGCCACTTCATGGTGCATAATACAAGGGCTTGATATTCAAAAGTGGCTCCTATTATGTTTTGCTCCTGGAGCAGAAGTGGCCTATGAAATTGTGACTAGCTTAATGTTTAAAATATCTGCTAAAAATTACAAGAAACATGCTTGCCATCTCAGCCTCCAGCAGGAAATCCTGCACTTGATTAGCACGGATTTTGGCTGGCCCCAGCTTTGCCTCCCCTCAAGTAGGTTTAAGATGCCTGCACCCCATCAATCCCAGGACCAGAGCGCGATGGGTAAAAACAAATGACACAAACTCCTTAAATGGTCTTGCCTTCTCTGGGTAGCGGGGAGCCTGCTGGAAAGAGTTTCCCCAATGCTGCATCCCGTTGCTTTTGTTTATCTATCCTTGCTGACATTTTCTTCAATTAGGAAACAATAGCTCCGTTCCAATGTACTGAGCAGAATTACTGAAACCGAGTCACGTGGCACCGTGAGAGTGTGTTTTCAATTATTCACTCTGTCTTTTTTTGCCAGGCCTATGAAGAGGAACAGCCTTCTGCAGGAGTCAGGTTTGTCTGCCTCGCTGTTGTAAGTTCCTCCTTTTGAATTTTTATATTGCAATTAGGGATTTTTGATTTTTTTTTTGTATTTTTTTTAACTCTCCAGGAGCTTCTTACTCTTTATTAGAAAACTTCCAAATCTCTAGCTCTTCCTACTGAAATCCTAGACTTCTGCAGTAGTTCAGTGCCAATAGCACTGCTCAGTAATGAATCTAACAAAGATCACAAGATCTAGATTAAAAGGGGATGCAAGATATCATGCTGTTAGCACTTGGTTATGTAAAACTCATCTTGTTCTTGCTAGTAAAGAAAAATTCTATCTTTCCTACTGTCTGGTTAACTGCAGAGCATTCGTATTCAATCTGGGAGCTACACCTACTTATTTGCATCTTGTAAATGCTCAGTTTAATATCCAACCAAAAATTTGAACCAAATGGGCACGGCTCAGATCATGTATTTTGTTTGCAGAAGACAGACTGTATTAGAGCTTTTTCGACTTAAGGCTGGAAAAATAAAACTTGGAGGAAAAAAAAAAAAGAAACAGAGAAGGAACATTTGGTTTGCATTACAAACCACAGACAACTTCCATCAGGCATGCTGGAGGTATAAGAATGGCAAGAGAAAATGACAAGCAGTGAGTGCACTGGAGGGAAAGATGAATGGTTTGAAGAATTGACTTTGAAATAATTGTCCATACCCACAATACCTTGAATTAAATTTGGTGGAAGATGGCAATGAATCATAAAGCTTCTCTGGCACTTGTGATATTGTTTTCTGTGTAAAATAACATTTCTGGATACATTTATTGGAAAACTTATAGACTATGCTTTTGGTACCTCCTATATTTCTGTCACTTATGCAACCCTGAATCAGCAGCTCTGGAAAGGATGTTGCATTAGTTAAGACTTGGGCTGTGATCTAATACTTAGAGCAAGAGCAAGTATTTAACTGGAAGTCTTCAGGTCTACTGGGTTTATTTTCACCTCAGCCACTGGCTTGCTTTGAGATACTAGGTAAGTCACCCAGGGTTAAATCTGTTCTTTGAGCTGATGGAACTCTGGTAGGGATGGGGGAGGAAGAAATAGCTAATGCAGTAGGGCAAAAGAAATGTTGTTTCTGCACAAGGTAAAATTCCTCAGGAGCATTGCAGTGGGGTGGGATGGCAGAATGGACTTAAAGCAATGTTACCTTCACTGTTTCAACAGGTGCTTCTCTTTTCCCTGCATCTCAGATGCTCAGCATAGTCAGACATGCACCTCTTGGAGCGTTTACTCGTGATGGCAGTGCCCCCTCTTAAGCTTAGCAGCTTCAGGCAGAGAGAGCAAGGGCTCCTGCATCTCTTCATCCGTCATTTTAGCATGCTAGTCTCGAGAGAGCTGTATTTTGACCATTAAGCTATCAAGTCCTCTGCTTACCCACACGCTTAATAGCTCTTTCTCTTTGGGGAAGTAAGAGTGCAGTAAATGTTTGTAAAACATGTAAATCCTTGAATGAAAAGTGCTATTTCTTCTAATTTTCCCTCATAGTCAAGATTGTTCAGTTCTGTATATGCAACTTGTGCTCATTTCTGATGTTCTTATTGCTACTGTCTAACAGCAATTGCCAGTATCGCAGAAGGAGCACCAATCCCTGTTGCAGACTTTCAAACAATCTGCACTCCACGCACCTTTAGCAAGTTCAGCAGCTCTGCTGCTTCCCACCCGGGTGCTGAGGGAAGATTCTTTCAGAAGTTCCCTTCATCCCAGCTGTCCTACTGCCGTTTCAACTCCACACTCTGGTGGAAGGGGCCAGATTGCATTTTTACCTACCTTCAGACATACAGGAAAAGCAACATGAAGCTTTACAAGATTAATTTCCTAATGCACAGGGAATACTAACAGGGATTTCCCTCAAGAATTGCAATTGGTACATAAGTATTCTGGCAGACTAAACTTTTAGGTTTACCAAAACACTACAAACTGTCTCTTTCAAAACAAAAAACCAAACAAAATCTCCAAACTTTGAAAGCCTTTCCATAATTGGTAGGGCTAAGTGTTAGTTACTTTTAACTAACAGAATCAGCGAAAGTCGTACAAAAAATTGCACCACCAACAACTACTTATTTCAGTTGTCAAAATTATTTTTCTAATATTTTTCACAGCACTTTTCATCTCTGTACTTCAAAATAAATTACCGCATAAAGGTTTTAAAAAGTAGCTTCCCTCAATAGCGCAGGAAGGGAGGTTAGTCCTAGAGAAATAAGACTCCATTCATTATCAACCTCAAAGTCCATGTGCTAAAGCTGAGCTCCATCTATGTCATGCCTTTCCCCATCCCCTCTGGCCCCCATGTCCTCACATAGGCTTAGATGTCTGTTCATTCAGCCTGTGCTCTGCATCACAGGAAGGGAGCCTGGCTGTGCTAGTGGGCAGTCCTCCATCCATGGCCGAAAATCTTGTTATCCGTAAGAAAAGGGGCTACTCTGAAAAAGAGACAAAAATAGAACATTCTGTGTACTGAAGGGAAAGGAGAATATGCTAGTTCAGTTTGACCCTGAAAGGCTTCCCTTGTGGGCAGCAGTGGGGAGACTGGGATCCCAGTGCCTTCAGTTCCTATCCAGTGGGGTCATACTCGCCCAAAGGAGCAGAGAAGATCCCAAAGACATACAGGAGAAGGGCAGAAAACACATCAGCTTTGTGGGACTCAATGTGTCCTCTGGATACTTTAAAGTTAA
This sequence comes from Jacana jacana, assembly GCA_013400555.1. NCBI lineage: Eukaryota > Metazoa > Chordata > Aves > Charadriiformes > Jacanidae > Jacana > Jacana jacana. The sequence goes on from VZTM01020371.1 coordinate 34,906, forward strand.
TCTTTGCTCTGGAATCGCACCCTGCTAGGAAATCCAACAACTTCCAATACTCAGGGCATGAGTTTCTGAAGTGTCAGGGATTTTTGTTTTGGAAAAGAGACATCAAGGAGCAGAGCAATATTAGCACTGATATGATAGAAAATAAGTGATGGTGGAATGCCAGAGGAGCATTACCTATCAAAAATGCCATAAAGGACTGCACAAATAAACATCCTTCTCCTTGGGATATGAAGGGGCCTCTTTGCTGCTCCTAAAAGAGCAGCTCCACAAGGTATTTTTTTCTTTTACAAATAAAAAAAAAAAATCAGATTCACCCTGAATAGTCTATTTCTTCAGCAATGCTATATAGATCCTTTAGACAGATACTCAGTGGCATAGTGTTTATCATCTGGTTTTGGTTTTCCTGGTTATTTGTGTGAGAGAGAAAAAAAAAAAAGCAAGCATAAAAAGCCCTGCAGATTTACTATAAAATTAGCTTGGATTTATTATATAAATCTGGCTTGGTCAGAACTTGCAGGCACACATCTACTGTTGTGGCTGTAATGAGTCTTTAGAAAAATCTGCTGCCTTCTATTTCTGTCACCAGTGGCATATCAGGTACAAAGTGCATGCATACATAGCTAAATTCTGCAAAGAAAACGGGGAAAAAAAACCCAAAACAAAACAAATGACAAAACAGTTTAAAGCACAATATATGAACTGTTTCTCTCAATAGTATACTTGAGAAGTGCTTTTCAAATTACATTGATTTTCAATTCTGTGTATAGTACCTGTAGCATCTTTGATTTGTGCAAATCCTTTAGTTTCAATAGGCAGTTTCTCTAGAACGGCAGCATGCAGCATCAATTAGGCACTGTGAAGGGAATAGAAAAATTTGCGTAATGAATATGACAACAACAATTGTGTGAGAAAGCCAAAGTAATTAATTTAGACTTCCTCTTGTTGAATTTACAACACTGACACATATATATCAAAATATTTCTAGAAAACCTTTTCTGAGAGAAAAGGAAACGGTTTAACAAAGCTCCCCTTTGTAACCATAACATGCTTATTACCTTCCTCATTTTACAAAAGCTCCAACTCTTGCCACATTTTGATTGTGTAGGGTTTCTTCCATTTTCTCTTAATTTTGTATGCTGAATCATACACTGAAACAAACCATTTCTGTGAAGGGACATACTTTGATTGATGTATTGGAGCTGTATTCCTTTATAGAGTTTAATCCCTAATCAGATATTCACATCTTAAGTGCTTCACTGGATCTCTCTGTGACTGTTAAATGCACAGTCTTAAGTGAGTTCTGGTCTGCAAAGGTAGGAGGAGTTTTACATCAGCCTGACATTCCTTACTCTCTCATGGCTAAGATCTACTTTTGCTAAACCACTCACAAATCAGATGTGCTGGGTGGAGAACTTAACCTCGACAATTTGATTAATCTTCTTTGAATGATAGTGGTTTCATGAATCAAACTTCAGAAGGAGCTTCCTCTTTCCAGATAACGTTAGAAGGATAGAATAATGCTTTTAAAGTAGCTTCCTTTTCAATTTGGGATTGCAACATGCAAATTCAGCAGAAGCCCAAAGGAAGCAGCACAATGGAAGCATCAAAAACATTTATTAAAAGCACTCTGTTGTGCTTGGGGAACATAGGAAGAGAATGAAAAGGTGAAGGAGAACTTAGTAGAGCACTGCACAGAAACAGAATTAGCAAGTCATGAGATATCACGTGGCTGTTAGCAGACTGAAAGGCTCTGTTGATTCGATTTATTCATTAGGGCTTTTCAGTAGTGTAGGTTATTAAGTGGGAGAAAGTAGGGTATATTACAACTTACTTTTTATATTTCCTTTCCTGGAGGATGTTTAGCACCAGAGAAGCGAAGCAAGTTATTGAAAGTATCATGCCGCATAAATGGGAGAATGATAGGAAAAAGGGCAGCACCACCAGCTCTTTGAAGATGGATCGAAAGAGCAATTCTGGGAACAGGAAGTCAGGAAAGTTTCGTTCCATTTCAAGATCACTTATACTTTGCAATGCCAAAAACAGTGACGATGGGTCGAGTCCTGATGAGAAATGCCCCGATCCCTTTGAGATCTCTACCAGTTGGGTTCAAGAGGATTTTGACTGCTGTCCTAGAACACAACTGCCATACACATCAGAGACAGAAGACAGCCCACCTGATCCTCCACGTGTGATCACCAGCATGGTCCAGTCCAAAGCTGCAGCAAATGAAAACTCCAACAACACGAGAAGAAAGTTACTCACCAAGGTAGGCAACTCGGCACAGTATATTGTAATGTTTCCCACTGTGGTAGTTCCTAATGGATTAACTGATATTTCTCAGGAACACATAATTCTACTTTGTTATTTCAGAATCTATGAGCCTGCAGTGTTCCTGCTCTGTCTAAACAGCATGAAAATGTATTAGCTTCCCTGATGCGCTCTTGCACTCTGCTGATTGACATTCTGCTGCAATCAGTGACTGCTAGGCCACTCTCCGTCTATGCAGACTAGTGCAGCTGGTGCTTTCTACCTGCAATAGTGTATTCGGCTCAGAATATAAAACTGTCACTATCACTAAATGCAGTAAAGTGCATTTGCAAAGTGTGATACCATGAGATTCCACAAGCAATGCAAGTATGAATTATATTAATACTATGAAAGACACGGGAGATTCAGCAGACAGATATTCTTTCTCTCTGGTTCAGGAAGGAGGTAGTGATGGCTCTCAAACCTCCAGAGATGTCACTTTTTCCTAGAGATGTAAAACTCTTGACAGCATCATATTACAACGTTATTCTTTAATCAAGAAATAACTATGTTAACCCTAAAGAGCTGAACAATTTTTCAGTCTGAGCAATATATTTTAGATGCCTTTAGAAAGTTCCATTTTAGTGACATAACCTAATTTTGCCACTTTTGCCCTACCTGCTGATGAGATGCATAACAAGGACCTCACTGCAAGTACAACCTGTCTTTTATTACAGTTTGCATCCTCCTGGAACCTCCCTTATTATATGCCTTTAACCTGTGCAGATAGAGGCTTATGTGAAAGAACTGATTCTTTCCCCTGTAATATTTCTTTCTTATATATTCTGTTTTACATACCTTCAATAGAAATTGGTTAAAACCAGACCTTTGTATCTAAATACACAGTGAAAATGAAAATCAGAATCTCCTTTACTCCTTGAGTTTCTCAGCATGCAGCCAAATACTGCAAAGACTGCAGCAGGACAGAGCTCTGGATGTGTGGTGTTTCAGCCCCTGGCAAAGTCCCAGCATGAGGACAAAACCAAGCCAATTTTCCATTGCATTCTGACAGAAAATATAAATAGGTGACACTTACCCAAGTCCCAAAATACACTCAGTCACCTGCAAAACCATGCCACCTCCACCCTTTTGGAAACAGTTCAAATGCACTCTGCTGATTTCCTTCTGTGAGTGAAGAACGAGCTGGCCTCTGTGCACTTCCCTCCTCTTCCCTTTTAACAAAGCTGAAGCCCTTTCGTAGGTGTGTGTCAGCTGCCACAGTCTACTTGACTGCGTACCTCTAAAATATGCCGGGCTTCTGTAACTGTTGTGATCCATACCCATATGAAACTACTCAGTATCTTACTGCAGATTGTAAGTTTAGATCATTTGCTTTTATAGCTGCCAAGCAGCTCAAATAGAGGTCTGGGGAACAGAGTAAGTCTCATAACTAATGGCATCGCATTGCACCGATAAGATATAACTGCTGAAGGTAGAAATCCACTTCAGCATTAGTGTCACTGAACAGGATGGGGCAGGACCCTGAATGGATGGCGACATAAGTCACTTACAGCAGCGTTTGGGTTGCTGTAGACACTGTAGACAACTAGTACATTAAATTCCCTCTTCAGAGGTCTCACACCAACATAACCCTCTTCAGATGTTACTTGCTAATCTTCCATACCTTTCAGAGTCATGGATCAGTGAGTGGTTCTACAAAGTCCTATCCCAGCATGCTAAATAGGATGAACTTTGGTAACAGCTACACTGACCTTATCCTGTCCTACTGTTGCTAACGCTTTGCCCTATATTATGAAAGTACTGATCTCTATCTTCCAAATGGCACAAGCCTGTCAGAAGAATCTTCCTGTACCACGTGTCTCAAAGAGTTTAAGCTTAAAGCCTCTCTCTTTAAGAAAGGAATCAACAAACGTTTTTCAAGTTCCAGGCTAACACTCACTCTCTCCATGTGACACTTCAGAAATTCATGATGTGTGACTCAGAGCTGAAGGATCCTTGTCTTTGTTCAAGAAAATTGATTCCGTTCTTTCCATGGTGTTGCTGAGGATATTCCACTATTATTCTGCTTCCCAGTGCCTGCAGCCCTGAGCATGACTCTAAAGGTGCTAATAACTCCCACAGAACCGAACAGCTTAATTTTTGTTGCCACATTGGAAAGAGAGAAGAATGTTTAAAGGTGCTACGTGATTTAATGCTCCCAGTGCAGCTCTTCTCCTGACCTAAAGGGAAACCTGGAATGTCAGTATTCCAAATACCAGTTCCTCTCTTCTGTTCAAAAATTTATCTCTCTGAGCCATACTCTGCTGGTTGCATGGGATTCACTGTAAACCATAAGCAAATCAAACAGCATTTCTGGACTTCTGCACTTGTATTAGAGCCACATTTTCCCCTGTTCCAAAATCTCTAGGATTATTTACAACAAGGAAATGAGAGGCAAGAGAAGGATTTTTTTAAGAGAGGGCATCTACGCATCATGACAGCAATTCCTTTCATTTCAGTCTTCAATACAGAGTGTCGCTGCAGCCACTGAGGGAAGTGCTGCAGCATAAGCACAACCTATATTAGACTCCAGAGATTCCCTTCAGAAACACTTTGCTCTTATTGCACTACCTGTAGAAAACGCTTTGAGCTGGAACTTAGATCCCATTATACACCAGAGAACTTCAGAAGGCTGAAATTCTGTTGATACCAGGTTTTGTTCATTCTTCTTCTCAACAAAATATGCAAGGTTTGAGTGCCAATAATCCTACCTTGATTGAGGTGGGACTGCAAATTGGTATCACTGCTCTTCTATTATCTGACTCATGTCACAGTGTTGGCATGCATGTGAGAAGGGATGA